>JAUTBQ010151177.1:0-13995 GCA_032361185.1 Lepetodrilus ovalis | reverse complement strand
CATTATATAGAAAAATAATAAAAATATTAAAAAATTATGATTAAATACGTGCAAGTATGAAGTTGCCCCTTTAATATACAACCTATAGACCTCGCACATAACGTACTACTTGGGACCAGCTATTTGTGTCCGTTATATGCGAAGTCATTGTGTCTAAGTTGAATGCAGTGTGCATTGAATGTACATGGTACAGGATATGAAAAAGAAGAAATGACAACAAATATAAATTTTAGCTTGCCATAAAGTATCAATATTTGCATAAACTGCAAAAAAAAAAAATTCTGAAAGTGGCCCAATTAAGGGAGAGTGTTCCTTATTTGGGCCAGTCACGTGCTTAAATTGGGCATATAGAAACAATGAATGTGAAATTAATAGAAATTGCGACATATGTTGTTTTCTTTAGTTTAGTATGCCTATAATTGTCTTTAGTTTAACAAAAATAATAATACATGTAAGAAAATATATTTTACACACCAGCATCAATTAGATCTCATCTGCACATTAATGAGTGAAATAAAATACAATAATGAATAACTGGATATGACGTAGCCATAACTAAGTAAGATGTGTAGCCTACTCCAAAAATCAAAGAAAATGTTTTTAATTAATGACAACAATAGAAAAATAACGGAAAAGATGGATCTCATATGCACATTTGGTACGCCCAATATTGGAACGTTACCGTGCCCAATTTAGGAACACCTATCAGCTTTACAAAATACTCATATACAAAAGTAGGTTAGCTTGATGCACTAAAACGTTGTTGGGCTTGTACTAATAAATAAATACCTCGACGATCATACAACAATCATTAAAATGTGTTTCATATCATATCAGTTATTCTATACTTAGTGCTACGTGATACACATATTCACAATAGAGAAAATTAAATTTGATAGATTTTACTCGATTAAGTCATTTCTTCCGTTGTTTTATGTTCACAATGTCATTATGGCGTCAGACTGATCATTCCAGTGTAGCGATGGAAAGATATTCCTTTTGAAATGGCCTAAAGAGAGTTGGCTCAATAAATAACCATATAGCGCCCCTTCCCCTTAGTAACGTACGAATCAAGGTTTCGTATGGTTCATATACGTACCATTTTGAGCTCGTGCATTCTGATTGCTGTCATAGGGGGCGGAATGCCCGGATGTGCCATGTTGGCCCGCTGGGACATATCAATCCACTCGTTCATACTGGAATACGTGGTCCTAAAAAAAGATGCATCGTGAAAATAAATACTTTGATATAAAGACTGTATATTAATATTAAAAACTTCCACATTTCTGTTCTTTTAAAGCATAGTGCCTGATCATAGTAAAGGTTGAATTTAAAATATGCCACTCGGTGAAAAGCCATCTACTTGTCTAAGAAAGATGGTTCTGGACCAAATTTGGGATGCATGCATATGTTGATCCATAGGCTTTCCAGCTTATTCAAAGTGGATTCTGAAAATTACTGAAAAATATAAGAAAACCAGAATTGAACCATTTTTAATATTCATAATAATACTAAACATATAACAATTGATTTTCCATAATTTTATGTGCAATGTATATAAAATATCATCCTCGCACTCCAAAGTTACTGATTACGCTACACTCCACATTAACTCTGGCTGACATCTCGGGGAAAACCTGCGCAACACAGCCAAGGAAATAAAAATAGAACCATTTTCAGTGATCAATCAAAATAATTATAACATAACCCACAATGCAATTTACTAGACCTTTTCAGCGGGAAAATGATTTCATTGGTTGGAGTTTTGCGCATCTTTACCCCTATCAGTCAGCCAGGGGTACCAGTGGAGTGCTAGCGTAACAGGTACCTCTGGGGTGAGAGGATGATGAAATATAGGATTTGGCGGTTACGACTTTGGTCATCACTTGCGGGATCTACCTCAGATAGCAACGCACATTCATCATTGGAGTCCTGGTTACTGTCAGATCCTTCGTATTCATTGTAACTGCTGTTTAACAGGTCTAGGACATTTCCCAGAGTGAAAAGCGATTTTCTAGACATTTATTTTCACAAGTCACAAGGCATATATAAAATTAAAACGTTGCAAAATCAGTCCAGATTCTGGGAGTACATCAACAACAGAGTCACCAACCCATTCCATAACCAGATGATAAAGAATTATCATTAGAAATATAAATGAGTACAAATGAATCACATTTCTGTTAGTAAAAAAATATGACCGTAAATACCTGCGAATCCACGTTCGCAACAATGTTACAGAAAGAAATAGAGTTCATTACTACGATGCAAGACATGCTCACCCAAACATCTAAATATCCCTTGAATTAACTAATTCCGATTTATTATTTCTAAAACTTACCAGGTTGGTGATAATAAGAAAAGTATTATCTGGAACATTTCTGAAATTCTTAATGGTGTGAACTGCCATCTCTCAACAATACCCGCTACCAGGCGCTAGTGGTTGCTATCCTATGTGAATCCATAGGCGTTTGTGGTAAACCAGATAAAAATGTCCAAACCTTTACGGAATTATAATTAATTAAATTAATTAGTGATGAAATTTATGCGAGTCCCACGGCGCTATAGGATTAAAAAAAAAAAATGTCGACCATTTCTTTTGGCGTGCTGGAAATTTTGGTAGGTTTTAGACTATGATAATAATAACATACATACCTACTCAACTAAATTAATTAAGGGCTAGTAGAATTTTTGGATGCATAAATGTAGCTTTATATGTAATTTAACCCTCTCCCTGCTGCAGGCAACCGGATATTCCCTAAAGAGCAGTGTCTGTGCTTAATCCAGCAGGGAGAGGGTTAAACAAAGAAGCATTTGCAAACGTCTACAGGCTACAGGATCTCTTCAAGAGCCTGCAGAAGTAGGCCTACATGAAGAAGGATGGCGCCAGGCTCCTCATACCGGGTTCCAAAATTGGTAGAAAGCATCAACACAAATTATCTGCTGGCCCTTAATTTATTTGGTTGAGTATATGATAGGTCCTTGTATTGATACGACGAATATACGTACATTGTAGCCAGTTTGACCTAGGCCGTCGAAATAGTCCCGTTAAGCCGGCTATCCCATTTAGGGAATGTTGTCGACCAAGCAAGGGTGGCCCCGAACAATGCAAGAACAATATTATAGCGGTGACGTCACAGAAAGATCCCAATATTGCAGACAATGTCACGTCACTTTGTTACCTTGTTACAAGAATTCCTTTTTTTTCTTCTGCGGAATAGGATCCAAGACTTATTAATTGAAATCGGAAGTGTGGGAATAATCATTAGATACCACGATCAATCGTTCCTGTTCTCCATTGTGAAAGTGTTTCATTTTTTTCGCGATCAAATTGACATTTTCGGCATAGGGTAACCTGTCTGCGACTTGTTAGACCACGTCATATTGAATATGCTCGTCGTTATACCGTACCTTAACGCGCGCACACACACACACACACACACACACACACACACACACACACACACAAACGATAAATACCATTCTCATTCTACAAACCAATCTGACCAGAAACACAAATAAGCAACAATAATGAAATATTACCAGACGATGAATAACGGCAATAAAATTGAATCAAAGTACACGTATTACAATAAAGTTTCGTTTACATGAGCTTCATGTCAATGTCTCAGAACTTTACATTATTATTCCTGTATCTCTAGTTGTACGCCTGACTCGTGTATATTAATATTGCTGTGATGTGACGGCATAGCGGTGTTTACACCGTGACACAACTCGGTAGACACGTCAGTGTGGAATGTACGCATCCGGAAAAAAAAGCTCACATAGTCGATCAATTCTAGATCGTAAACCTATATACGTACTATTCAGTATTAAGTCATGTTTAGTAGAGACTGATCGGAGATAAAGCTCTGTCATGTTGCGACAGTCAGACTCTATATTCAATTCCATACCTTCATACAGGATTATCCGCTAAGTAGGGGGATCAACTTATTGATACATATGGCAGTTTGCTACCTGTAAACATTCTCTACATATTATTTATAAATATGTATATTGATGTATGTTTGTATATGTTATTTAATTACATTCATGATATTATTTAGGGAACGGGTCTCGTAAACTGCATTATTTTTGCCCAACCCCATGAGATATATAATTCAATATATTTAAACTAAAACTAAACTGTATTCTAGAAGAGGAAACTGAATTCATGTAACCTTTTACACGAAATGCTCTCAGAAGCTCGGCGCATAATTTAAAATATCACAGCAGTTAATGAATTGCCTAAGTTATCGTCGAGTAAATTTATATAGCAAATACATAATAATTAAATAAAGTTTCCAACTGCTTTACCTGATTGTAAAAATCTTAAATGCATACTATCATAGATGTTTGACCTATATAATTGTCAAAAGGAATTTCTATCTGAAACTACTTACGTTTGAATTTTCCACTCAAATAATGTACGTATTTCCAAATATTCGATAGTTATCACAAATTTCATATTGTATATGAATTCAGGTTCCGAAGCATTACGATGCATCAACTGAATTATGAAGTATCGTAATCTTGTCGTTACATATTTTAGTCGTACCACTTTGAGTTATGGCCCCTTGCATTTATATAATGAAGTAAGAACAAATACGGCGATATTCATTTGTACCTGGCAAAGTCCTATTTCGTGGAATGGAATGTTGTCTACCACACCGCGGTGGAAAGGTTTTCGGAAGTACAAACACGATTTTATGTATGCTAAGTGGATGTACTCTGCAGTTGTAGATAAGAGCTAGTCCACCATAAATATTTGTGGTATTATGCCTTGAAGTAGTAATAGTGAAATTCAGTGGTACCCGTTAGGGTTACTATTACTACTTAACGTTTGGCTATTCTTAAACGATTTACTTCGACAAGAAAGAAACTAAACGGAAATGGTATGTATGGTAAAATAGTAACAATCTGATAAATGACACATTTAATACGACTTAACATATGTGTGATATATAATATGTTATAATATGTTAATTATGTTATACTTCAGGTCATCCGGCGTCATTAAATGCTGGACCTCCAGGTAAGACCGCCGACATACCCTTCACTGCCACACATACCATAGCATAGTATGACTCTCACTGTCACATATACCATAACATAGTGTGACTGCCACTGTCACATATACCATACCATAGCATAGTATGACTCTCACTGTCACATATACCATAGCATAGTATGACTCTCACTGCCACACATACCATAGCATAGTATGACAGCCACTGTCACATATACCATACCATAGCATAGTATGACTCTCACTGCCACACATACCATAGCATAGTATGACTGTCACTGTTACTCACACCATATCATAGTACAACTCACACTGTCCCAAATACCATAGCATAGTATGACTGCCACTGTCATCTAATGTTGTATTATTTAATGATCAGACAATGAATATGAAGCATAATCTGCCTAGCTATCCTAGACATAACCAGAGCGTTCTTTTCTTGCAGGGAGATCACCGAACCGTGGTAAGTATTTAGGTATTATATTATCTCACGGAAGTGGCACCCGTGGCTAACATTATACATAAATACATCCACACTTAGGGCCAATATTACTTCTCTCGTAGACAGATTTATGTACCCACATGTATACATCCCACTCACCAACCCAACACACACACACACACACACACACACACACGCACACACACACGAACGCACGCACAGGTTACTGCTTACGTTAGCATGACTGACAGGCTGCTTTGTGTATTTGTGTGAAGTCAACGCCGCTTTCACAAGTACTAGTATTTCACTAATATCACGACTAATCAGTTTACACCAGGTGGAAAGCTGCAACACCCGTAGCGCCGAGTGCTTGTGCTAACCTGCACGCACCTACTGATACTGTTGGGTCAAGGACACACTTTCTGACGTCATTATTCCAAGTGTTTCCAATTGTCTGCTACATTTATTGAAAATATATGACTCAATTGTACCTAAATCTGTGTCTGCAATATGAGTTATTGCAGTCGGTGACTAGCTCTATGAATGAGTGTGGAGGGAAAGGGGAAATACGAGGCGATGTGCAATAACCTTCTTTTTTTTACGACCGTGTGATATAACATGATCTAATGTATGTCAAACTGGATTCAAGGTGGCATTACTAGCCTCATGATTGCGTGATGTACGACAGACCAAACCTGAACATCAGTGACAGTGTTCACTTGTTACTAGATTCATGATTGCGTGATGTACGACAGACCAAACCTGAACATCAGTGACAGTGTTGACTTGTTACTAGATTCATGATTTAGTGAGTTTGAAAACGTGAAATACACGTCGTCTAATCTATGTAGGTTTAAGGTTTACAGTTAGCTTCGATTAGCACCATAAGGTAATAAACACCAAAATAGCAACAGGGCACATACCATATGTACGAAACAGCAGCTAGGTCTACATGATGTAGATCTACTGATGCTGCAACATATAGACGACAATAAAAAAATTGACGTCTTGTGAAAAGTCTTGCAGCAAAGAACACGTGAAATGTGGTTTAAACAATATTTACCAAAATAGTACGTAATGACAGACATACACACATATAGATGAAGAATGGGAAATGGATGGACAAACAGGAGGTAAAATCCTCCTAGATCTATATACATACGAAATATGAAATGTGACCTCATGTGTCATAATCATGACTTCTTTTACTAGGAAATGTGACGTAAAATTATATGCGCAGTAACTATATAGTCCTTCTCTGTATTGGAACAATCTGACGTTATTTGCCGTAAATAGCTCTATCTTGTGACGTTGAAGGTCATAATGAGTTTCCCGGCAATACGAAAGAAAGAAATGGGATATAATTTGTACCGGGTAAACATTAGTGGAATTAGTTCTAAGTTGTCAACGTTTTCTTGATGCTATATGTACCAGGAAGTATACCAACGTACGCATTCCATCAATTAATAAAACATGGCGTAGATGTTAAGATGTTCAGTGACAGGGAACAGATCCATTATATTATATTAGCATGTGATACATCATGCCGTATATAGCACCAGTACATAGACAAGTGATCGGTATACAGTTAACATGCCCATGGTATGTATAGATTACGAGTACGGTATTCAATTGATGTATTGCAACGGGAAATTCACCTATCAATGCATTGTGGATGAAAAGTAACGTAGAATGGAAGTACAACCTTAAACTTTCCGTTCCGAGCCAAGAAATATGTATATTGCTACTTTTTGTGGCTCTACATATGTAATTGGCATATATATTGAACATGATATTTGATGATTAAACATCTAGCATGTAGGCCTACTATGTGTGCCTTTATGCATTATTAATGTTACATATTCTTGTACATTTAATCTAATTAACTTGATTATTTACCACATAATTTGACCTGTGTTCTTCTGTACAAAACAGACCCTATAGATAACATCTACCTATCTGGGGCACTAAAATAGAATGAGTATCACTCCAATGTTCGTGATAGTTTATTACCTAACTGGGGCAATGCTCCAGAATGAGTATCACTCTAATGTTCATGATAGCTGTTTTCGTCACATAGGATATCCGTCTCCTTGGGCCATGACGATGAATCGTGAGTTAGATATGTCACTAACACGATATATCGGTAGCTACTAAACTATATAGAAGCAGCTTTGTACGGGATACGCTCTTAACGCTGTTTAATGCTCTTTTTTTATGTGCTTACTACTTTTTATTTTAGGGATAATTTTAATCATTCACTATTATTGATGATGTCAAGACCATATTATGCGTGCTATTTTTATTGCTGTATTTTTGTTAAAAGGACTGATGTTTAAAACACGCATAATTGTTTGTTGTATATTCCTTCATAATATAACATTTGCCAATAGATATTGGACAGACCAAAATCTACAATGCTACTGTATTGAACTTATTCTCCATATACAATATGATACTAATAATAGATGTTTCGATGGAATGTCAGAAAAGTTATTATTTAAAAAAAAGAAATTGTCAGTAAGGTTAGCAAACAAAAGTTTAATTTGAAGTCTAAACTGGCTGTTTGATCAGCTAGGTTGTATTAACACTTTCGCTTTTATCGGATGCGGTGAACTGTTGCTGTTGCTTGACAGACGTATATAACTTATATATGTTGCTTGCTAGACGTATAGTATAGGTTGCTTGTTATACGTGTTATCTAGAGTATATTGCTTGCTAGATGTATAGTGTAAGTGGCTTGCTAGACGGATAGCATAGGTTGCTTGCTAGACATATAGAATAGTATAGAATAGTTCCAGGTAGGTTGATTGTTAGACGTATAGTAAAAATGTTTTTGTTTGACGTACATGCACAAGTAGATGTGTATAGCTACAGCCAGAAAAAGAGTATATTGGCACAATACACACATTGATATATTAAATTAGATTGTTTAGTTTGAAGTAGTATCACATGAATATGTTAAAAACACATGTACAGCAATGCAATGTTATTATGGCAATGCTTTAAAAACTGTGCTGTTTAGTCAATAACGCTTGTTTCCATTATTACACGTCTGTGATGTATGCTTCCGTAGACATTATTACTTGTAACTTGTAACTTGTAACACACGTGTTTCTGTGTAAACTATGTAATGTTCATTCTACGACTGTGCTGTAATCCGTACTGGCGCTATTTAGTGCCACAATTCTGTACTCTGACGTCATTGTAAAGTTTATATCTATTCAATTCGGTTCTATTGCCGCGGAATAATTTGTATTAAATCTAAAGAGATTATTTTTTACTAAATCCATAGTTAATCCTTCGCCTGTATGATTTAGAAGCCATTAATAACAATGAGCTATAGTTGGAGAAGAAATAAACGTTTATAGTTCAGTAACCAAATCGGTTAAAGCGGTACGTTCACTTGAACAGTATGTATAGTAATGTATTGTTATGATATTGTAACTAGATTTTCGACCTGAACCACAACCAAGAGCCCCGCCACCAAAATATTTCACTGGTAAGTGTGGCCGCTCCCACAGTCGATATCAGATTATACATGTATCTAACTAGTACGTAATGCTAGTAACAGTTAGCTGATATACACTATCCATCCATACATTTGGTATCACGTGAACTAGATGCTGTTCAGAGACACAATGAGACACATTACTGAAAGCATTTGAAACACCACAGAACTTTATTGTTTACTACTTCAACATATATCGTATTATCACTGTATGGTATATTTACGATAGATAGGTGTGCATCATATTGGCTTATTTATCACTGAATGAAGGACAGTATAATCAGAATTGGTTGACATACATGAACCGGAGTTTTATTCAACGTAAACTTGCTCTTCTACGGACTATTGATGTCATATTCCTATATAAAATACTGCACATACTAGTAAATGAACGTTTCAGTAGTTTTGCACCAGTATTTAGACTTGCAGGATTTCTGCGAGGCAGTCCAAGATGTCTGTCTTTGCCAACACTTCGCACAAAAACACAACATGTCATCATTTGTATATTTATTAAATACATGGTTGGTTACTGCTACCGCTGCTAGGTTTTAGACCGTCACAGTCGGCACTACCATTCCAACCTCGAGAGCCACCTCTACAAATGTTCCGACCATTCCGACCTTCAGGTAAGTGAAAGCTTACAGGAAGCAGCATGCTGGGAAAGCAAGTAATACAAATACAAGGAGTTATCTACCTTGCCACCAACGAGGACCCTTCCAACAATGTAACTGTCCTGCTAAATGCTGAAATATTGAATAATTGCAATAAGAATATTTCAGGTATATCTAGTCTGTAAAGTATATATCGTCAATATATTCCACTGCCGATCGATATGTTCAGGTCAGCCAATATTAAATACTCAAACTATTGAACACAGCACATTCTTATGTATGACTACTTTCCAACTTAAACAGGTTTTCGTCCTGACCGCCCTATGCACTTCCCTGTTCCTGGTAAGTTGTAGACAGACCACAGCTTTGCTACATATATAGCAACAATAACTAGCTTATTCAAACCATGATGGTGTGTATGCTATGTCAAACTATAGAAATACTATCTACATGAACGCATAGTCTTAAAATGAACTTGTTTTGACACTAATGCACCGTTGCCAGTATGTAATCGATGTTTTAATATTCACGTACACAACATGATATGTTGTCAAATACTGCTGCTAGTTGGTACAGTAAGAAGGTACTATATAGAATACAGCTTTTGTTTACTCTTATTCGTTATACTCTTATACCAGTTACGTCATAATGTGTCCAGTTGACGCAGTCAAGTCACGTGGTAGCATGCTATAGCATATGAGAGATCGGCCGTCACTGAGGTTAATAATAAGGTTAATAATGGAACTACATACAGGCTCACCTGCGTTGTCAGTTCAGAGTGTATCAGTCTTCACTTCATCTCACTCCATCTTAATGATGCGCTACTTAAACATCGTATTAATGCTGCGTCTTAGACAGTTATAATCTGGGAATGCACTGGCATTCTAGTGAAGGTGTATGTTTGATTGAAAGGTGACAGGAATAGCTGCTGTAACATACTATTAATACAACAAGGGGTATACTTTCATTTCATTTCAGGTCCAATAGTCCCACCGTCCACTAGTAAGTTCAGTAAATGAGTCGATATTTAATACTGCTCCCTAATCCGTAATAAAATAATATGATAATAGATATTTAAATGTAATCCTAGAACACTACTAAGAGACTAACGTACAATCCTTACATAATATTATGTTTCTATTGATATTCATTAAAATTGCAAGAACTATTCAACTTACCTCCCTTCTTAACTAGACCCTGTACCACCCCCACTGCCACCACCCGGTAAGTAAGCTGACCACTGCATGTGTGTGTGCGTCAGTGTGTGTGTGCACGATAGCACGTGCATCGCGACTTGCTATAGGACTTACTAACCCCGGACAATGTTAATTAGTACAACGCTGACTGTTGTAGTAGCGCATTAACTGCATCAATGTATTCCGCTTGGCTTCAATGTAGTAGTTTACTGCTTTATACATGTGTGATTGTCTACATATACCCGAGTCTGCCCTGGCGTAGTCCATTCTGACATTGGCTTCCAACAAGAAGACACTGGCTTACTATCCAAGATGCTTGTACCTAGGCGTTGTATAACATTACTCATGGATGACGTCCAATTCCAATTTAGTCCTAGGACAATGGCATTGCCACTCTATCGGATGCTTTACGTAACAATACGTATTAGTTAATCTCACTTTCTGTATTCCACTACTAATGCACGAACATATATTGTCTCACACATGCATCCACATGTATTTATATCTATACCAATACCAATATTTATACCTATATTCATTATATATGTCTATATACGTATATCTATGCATTTATTTCGCTTCTAACTCTTCAGATATGTACACATTTAGAGGTTTACAAACACCAATATAAGAACATATCGTTACCTAACATGTTATTATTACTCATTACAAATATGTAAAATAATACTAATTTATTCTGATAGCTGCTACTATTGGTAGATAGTATTGGCCGTGAACATGTAAATGTCGCTATTGCCATAGTCCACGTGCTGACCATTCAATTTGTCTTGCTCCACTCTTTGAAGATTGACATACATGTATGTTATGACCTTCCTCGAATCACGCTTTCTCTGACGTTGGCTCAGCTGACATTTACTATGACTTCCGTGTGTACGGCGAAGTTATAGCATTGTACTGGTCTGGTATCAGTGATGTGTACCAGTGTTTTGTACCAGTGGTGTGTACCAGTGTGTTGTACCAGTGGTGTGTACCAAAGATACGTACCAGTGATGTGTAACAGTGGCGTGTATCAGTGATGTGTACCAGTGGTGTGTACCAGTGGTGTGTACCAGAGGTGTGTACCAGTGGTGTGTACCAGTGGGTACCAGTGGTGTGTCACGATGATGTCGAAATAATATTTGAAGGCAATGTGTAAAGGTGGAATTCAGTGTCAGTGTACTTCGGTGTGTAGTTAGTGAAACAGAGGACCATGCCAATACCAGGATTCAAACCCGAATTGCTGGACTGTGAGTGCAACCGAATGAGCCAAATTGGTAACCCCATTGCCCAAGACCAGTAGGAACATCTTATACTATATAATTATCACACCCTGCTAAATTAGCATCAACTGGGGTGCGTTCAATCTGGCCAGGGCTTGTGAGCTGCTTACAAGTGGCTTACTTAAACTAGCCACCGTCTCAGGAGTCGTATGAACCGTACATGAAACAGGGAACCAGTTTAGCACAGTGGCTTACTCAGTCTTGGTCAGATTGAATGCACCCCTGATCATGACAAAGAGAAAATACTATTACTTTATCTACACCATATATCTGCATGCTTCCTGGTGAATATGAATATACATTTTTCATGTCCCAATAATTTCATATTTGTACCATAGTTGCCCTATGGGTATACTCGCATGATATTTATAACACTTTATGGACATCCATGTACGTGTCTGTGCAGTAAAACATCGGAACAATTTGACTGCCAGCATAAATAGTCATTTTATTTATTGTGGCCCAAATATTTCCCTTCATATCAGTTGAAATTGATCTCAATAAATATTGAGTTGACCTTTGTCAAATGGTTTGTCATTCTTGAAATATCGTCCACAAAAACACTGTTACAACCAATATTTGTAAATCGATGCTTTCGTCTGAACAAAGACTTGTTCGCTTAACCGCAGTCAATTATAATAATGGCTTTTGACACTCCAATAAGCGGCTTACCTTTCAAACACATTTCAAAACTTCCTTAGATGATCGGCTTCTTGACACGGTCAGACAACAAGGTTTGGAAATCAATGGTTTCTGAGCTGCAAGTTTTAACTGGTATCAACATCGGCAATCATTCCATATACACTGTTGACGACCTCACTGATATTGGGGATTGTATGTGATAGTTAGATATAGTATTGAGCTGGTGTTAGTCTAGGTTTCAGACGCAAGTTGGGCTCCAGACTAGTTGGTAAACTTGCAACAGCCATCTATTGCACGTGGGTCATGATAATCACATTGAAGAAAACCAGATTAATTTATATTGACCCGAATGACCAAAATCTTAACCTTATAGTGAAAAGATCATCTTTGGATGTAATGTTAAGGAAAATATCAGGAAAAATGACTAAATCATGTAGTGTGGTCTATTGTTCACACTATATTATATTTTGAAGATTGTAATTTTGTCACTAATACAAGTAAACAAAATTCATTGCTGGTAAAAAAAATAATTAAGCTGACAACAACAATTGATTGCTCTAACAACAGTGATCGAAATACAGGGGGTCCTGGGGGTCATTTAAAAATCTGCAATGTTAAAGGTATCCGTGTGACCCCTGAAAATTGCAGATTTGACCACCATTAACACTGGGCCTATGGAAAATGACTCCCTGATTATTTGCTAGTATTTCGAACACTGAACAATATTATCAAATTAGCAAAAATCAAAGGCATAGGCCATGTTTACGGCTAGGTAGTGTCATAGCTCTAAGGTTAAGCTCACAATTGAATATTCCAAACAGTCAGGAAAGATCTAGCACCTTGCATTGTTCTTAGTGTACCATATACTAGATGTGGTTAATGCAGACATAGTTTGGGGAATCTCTTCACAAGAACTACAACATCACAATTACATGTAGCGATCACCAGAGGCTAGGTAAGGTGTAATTGAATAGGAAATAAAGATATTTCTAGATTAGTAACAGAAAGCATGTTTTTCAAGGAAAGATAAGTATCTCTGACATTTTGTAAAGACGATCTTACCATTTCAAAGATGTAACATACTCAATAGATGAATATACGTACTGGTATAGTAGTGTGATGGAATTGGTATCATTAAAAAGGTACCGAGTTCAAATCCCACACCACGGGGGCCCGGCATCAATTTCGCAGAAGTTACTTTTCTGATGCGATATTGATAGGATGCACTGTCTGTAGAGTGGCACCACAGTTATCATCCTTGGTCTGTCAGTACCAGCCGGTGCT
>JAUTBQ010151166.1:0-13996 GCA_032361185.1 Lepetodrilus ovalis | reverse complement strand
ACATTATATAGAAAAATAATAAAAATATTAAAAAATTATGATTAAATACGTGCAAGTATGAAGTTGCCCCTTTAATAGTAATAGTACTCACTAAAAACTTATCAAAAACATAACCAATATATCCTAAATTTATATTGTTTTAGGTCAAAATTACTATTTGAAGTTTGATTTTGGCCCATTTAAATCTTTCTTATTGCGTACGAATTATGTGTGCGCAATTCCCCAAGTACGCTAAATACGGTATCTTTAAAACAAACCAAAGATCTATTCTAACAAAAACAAGTATGTAATCATGAATATAGACGAAACTATAAGGACATTATTATTGCAAGTTGAGCAGTGTACACAATAGCTATATTATTAGGAAATCCGAACTAGTTACTCTTTAAATAACTTATAAATATTAATTAGGCCTACAAGACGGCAAACAACGACTATCTAGACTGTCAGTCACTAAAGTCAATTAGATTTCACTATCTCGGCCTAGAACCTATATCGTGTTTAGTGTAGAGAATTAACAGATATTTATAGTTAGATTGATAGCAACACAGATTTGGACCTAGACAAAGGTAATGTCAATAAACAGCTCCGTTTAAGTAGAACGTTCCAGAACGTTTGTCCTTTGACTCCATAGCAACTACAAAAGCGGAAGATCAGGGAACCGTAAAGGGGGCGTGGCATTCTCACAACAACAAAATCACGTGGTTGATTTACAGCGTGCAAGAACACATCAAACCAGAAGCAATAACGAACCATATTGATCGAATCCTGTGGCTATATAATGCACAGTCAAAGGGATATAACTGCTGTATGTCAACACACCCAGATCACATTGTCGAGAGATTCCATCGCGTGCAACCCAAATCACCCTTCATTTAATATATTCAGTGCGAGACGTAGGTTATGTACATGTCCAAACAAGTATACTGTATATGTATACATTCACATTATTTCGTCTCAACCTGTGCACATTCCTAGACGAAAATTACACAACTTATTATTTTGAGGAATATATTCGCCGTCAAACTAAAATAGACAGTCTTTATGTAATGATACTTTAAAGGCCAAACTTACTTTGAAAATGATACATTTGATAAATCAGACACATACAATTAAATCAAATATTAATTTCCATCATTAAATAATCGGGTGGGTTAATAAGCGAGCGCACCTGTTCAATCGATAAGAACAGGTGCGACGGCTTACCTTGCGCTTCCGAGTTAATAATTGATGATGAATTATGCAGTATCGAACGCTCGCGATCAATAACTAACAATAGCAGCGTCCAGGCTACGGTCTGGAGAGATGCCAATCCGTGGCCATTTAAACCACTTGCTCATACCACATGTACGCGAACATACCTGAAGTCATTCAAATACGTCACATTTTAAGGTTTATCGAATGTTTAAAACACATTATAAGAGAAGTGCTTCCTTTAATCTACAGTGTCCAACTGGTTTTAAATAATGTAACCTAGGCCTATATATCCCGTATATTTTTTTTCTCTGTGTTAATTATGAATGAACCTAGCTATATACCTGTACTGATATTAGTTTACATATTAGAATAGTAGTTTTATTTGATTTGCGCAAATTGTTTTATGTACGATTTCATACACGTATATCCAATTACAAAGAACGACGTTTCAAATGATACATTTATATCATTTCCTGTTTTAGGTATAATTAAACTAAATTTAACATAACAGCTGATAACACCTACACTATTTAAACTTAATATATACTATACTTCATCCAACGAAAAATTCAATTAAAACGGCTTTATCTATATTTCAAAGGTAAACATTCCAATTTGACTTATTGCCATAAATTATTCTTACCTGTAAATGCGTATTCTAATTTTTTCTTACCTGTATGCGTTCTCATGTGTGCTTGTAACGATTTTTCGCGAGGAAATACTCTGCTACATATTGTACAGCGAATAGTGCTCCCAGATGAATTTCCTTCTTGTATCAGAGACGAAATAGCGTCGGCTCTTGGTCTTCCTCTCTTCGTGGAATCTTTACCGTTACATGAATTTGCGTCCCCACTATCATCATCGCCTTCACGTGAGAGAATTGGAGGCGAAAACTGGCACGAATGGACCTCATTGCTCCAAGTCAACGGATGCATGATGATGTGTGCCCGTGGATGTGGCAGTACAGCTGGAATGCATGGCCTACATAAGTCGTAGGTCTTTTAACATGCGTTGTAAATAAAACAAGCTTTCATGTTCGTACCTGCCGTACGTCTATTTATAGTAACGCGGTGATCCCTGTTGCCGTTACAAATACAAGCGGCTTAATCAGCTGTTAATATATGGAGAGCGTCGGAAGGGGTTCCGGAAGATTAATGACCGACCTTATTAGTTAAAACAGAAGGCATATGTTTATATGAATGCATTTATTTAAGTAACATAGTTTCATAAATATTAATATATTCAAATGAAATGCATCTAAATATCTAGATCGGCAGGTTCCCGCCACCATGCCATTTTAGGCTTTGTGACATCACATAAACCAGGGGTCACGACGCATGTGCAATCATTGTGCGGGAAGCACGCCATTTTGCAGATTCTGAAGTTCGTTTAGGGAAAAGCCGTCGGTAAAATCCATTGCCATCCTCTAGCAGAAAGAGGAACAATGGAGACCCATTACGGCATAGCAGTTAAAAATCGTTTTCTGTCCATGGTGGACATTGATGACGACCCATTAGAGTTCCTGAAGGCACAGGAGGCCATCAAGGCGAAGAAGGAAAAGACCAAAACTAAACAGTCTGGTAAAAAGACTGCAAATCAGTCGGAGGGGAAAGTAAAAGAACAGAATGTTCAAAAGAAGGAAGGTTTGTCATCAACTGTTTGCAATATTTGCATTTGCACAGCTAAAAGATTTTCGTGTAGAGCGAATATTCGCAACTGTCACGGCCATGTGGGGTGCATGTTATGGCGCATTTACGCTACGTTTTTAGTGTGAAAATGTTCTGGGAAATGAATGTGTGCGACATATAAGCATTAATACTGACGGATTGATAACCATTTGCGTCATAGAACAAGAAACTGACACTTTCTTGGTTCGTACTATAGTAGGATACCAAATATGTCCCATGACTACTGCTGCGCGAAATATGGCCCTGAGTTTACAGTGTCAAGGACGCCTATCAACACGTGGGTTGGGATAGGTCTACCTTGACAACTGGTCCTTATTCTCATCGCTAGTAGAATATACGACTGCAGAAATAGTTAAGCGATTCGTAGAAAATCAAGTCTGTAAAATTTTTAGCTTGGCAACTAATATTTTAGTATAATGTTTATGATGTTACAACAATATAAACATGGTATCCCACATGGCACATGTAGATCCAAAAAGCAAACATCACAGGCTCCGAGATTACGAACCTCGAAGAGTTTTGTTCATAAATCCCCATATAAAATTTGAGCAAGTTTTGTAATCTCGGCCCCAGATTTGACTATATTGTTGCAGTGATCGAAATAGATGGGGTCCTGGGGGTCCTTTGAAAATCTGCAATGTTAAAGGTATCTGTGACCCACTGAAAATTGCAGATTTGACCATCATTAACATTGGGCCTATGGAAAATGACCCCTGATTATTTGCTTATATTTCGAACACTGTTGTTGAGTTGCCCACGTTTTGTACACTACTCAATTTTTAGCAAACAGGAAAATTCTTAGGAAACAATCTTTTGGCAAAATACAGTCAATTAAAATCAAGTTTGATAGTTTATTGCAGTCTTTTAAATTGTTGATATGTCAGTAGCCTAGTATGTTGTTTGTGTTGACAAATATTAAAGAAGTGAAAATATGATAAGTATTTGGTTGAAGAAAAATAATCAGTCTTGACAATATTTTTAAGATTATAAAGATAAGGCAACAATTTAGTTTCCATTTTGTAGTTGTAGACAATGGTCATAAGATAATGTCAAATTCATGGAAATATTCATCAGTCAATTATAAATGGACCATTTCCTTTTGTAGATAAGGAACGGGTGAATTCTTCAAAACCTGAGCGCAGTGAGCGAGGTGGTGGTGGACGAGGAAGGAGAGAGCCTCGTGAAAACCGCGAGAATGACGGAGAGAGGAGGCCGCCCAGGCGCCAGGGACCAAGAGAATTCAGAGACAACCGAGGTGGTGATGAAAATGTTCCACCGGAGTTCAGGTTTGTGTTGACCAATAAATGCATGCACAGAATATTGAAATAGGTTATAAATGATGTTGGTAGTTGTGATGAAAATCTTTATAGTATAGTTTTGTAGCATACGCATGTAATAATCCCGCTGCAATGTTAAGCAACAATTAAACATTGTGGATGCGCGGATATCCACCGATTTGTATGTCTGGTCCAGACGTCGTTTTATTTGCAGTTCTGCCCCAGACCCTACTTGCAAAAGTCCAAATGTGTGAATTTCTGTTTTTCAGGGAGAGGCCAGAGGGAAGCAGTGGAGGTGGTGGTGGCGGTTTCAACCGTGACAATGCCGAGAGGGGGCGTGGCAGGGGGAGAGGTAGAGGTGGCTTCAGGGGAGGTCGGGGCAGAGGAGGCTTCAACAGGGACGGCGGTGAACCCAGAGGGGAGCGCCAAGGCTTCGGAACCCCTGCCAATGAAGGCGCCAAGAGGACCTATGATCGACATAGTGGCAGCGATAAAACGTAGGAATGTTTGTTGTATTACATGATTGTGTCGAATCTAGTAAGAAGTGTATGACTATTGTCATCAGCAATGATAGAAATAGAGTGTCCTGGGGGTCATTTGAAAATATGCAATGTTAAAGGTATCTGTGTGACCCCCTAAAATGGCCGATTTTACCACCATTAACATTGGACCTATGGAAAATGACCCCCTGATTATTTGCTTGTATTTCGAACACTGATAAGTATTACTTGAATTGGTTAAATGAGAGAATTTGTATTGTCCAAGATACCTTTTCGCAAAGCTCTTATCCACTAAGAGACCGTAGCGCTCTTTGCTGATAGATAAAACATTGCAGAGAGCTCTATGGTCTAGGGGTGGATATGAGCTTAGCGATAGAATGCCCATGTAGAGATGACGCCTGTGAAGAGAAAGCTTGTTCATCTCCAAATAATTGCACAGACTTGGCAATTTTCCGCATATCGGCAGAAATCGGCTGATTTATTCTAGTAGTTGATTTAATTGCCACTTCTATTTGCATTCAGTGATTTCAATCTGTGAGAGATGTTGATGCCTGAGGTACATGTATGGAATGTGTTGTATAAGTCAGTTTTATCCGAAACTGGCGTGTTCACTGGAGATGTCTATTGAATACTTGCCAATGTAGAAATAATACTCTGAAAAAGGTTAAATCTCCCATCAACCTCCCATTTTGATTGTATATAGTAATAAGTTTACAGTAGACCAGATAAGGCACGCATCCGCGCATTTTACACAGTAAAAACTGAGAAATGCGTACAGATATAAAATCTGGCAGTGATGAAAACGCATACATAATAATACAAAATAAATATGCATGCATATTAAGGATGCGTGTATCGCTGTACACTGAATGTTCAAGTCGTCAGCCTTGAACATCTGTATATGCACAAAATAAACGCAGTAGTAATTTCATATAAGCAGGAAGCCAGTCCTAAATGTTGCCAAAACTTATTCATAACGTACATCCTGGTTGGATGCTTATTAACCAATGGCTATCCGTTTTAGAAATAATTTAAACTAGCCGCATGCTTTTCAGTGGAACTGCTATCTGCACCTGCGCGTGAAAGCCTCTGAATTGTATCACGGGACATGCCATTATATAAAATACATCATTTAGACTAGGCCTGCAATGATGCATTTTCTTAAGATACGTATCGCGATTCAAAGCTCATGATACGATATATTAGGTGGAAATCAGTTGCCCAGTTTTATTACTAGATTTGGCTGAATGTCGTTTGCAAATTGTATTGTTTCCACAGACAGGCTTCCATTTTGCAATCAAATATATAATTTTGATTATTTTGGCTATTAGTTTGTATTATTTCATTTACCAACGTGCTGTTTTGGTCAGATAGGTCATTACAATCGGAAGTTATCTATATTCTGTACGGATTTCACTCCAATGAAGTATAACACATCAAATCTTTCACTCGTGTATTCCATGATAATCAGGAAATTAAATACATCTGTATCGTTGTGTAATGATATGGAGCCTCGCGATACGATACACAAATTGGAAAACTCGGTATCGTGGTGCACCGGTGAATTGTTGCAGCCCTATATTTGGATGCTATTGATATCCCTGCAACAAGCTGAACATTGGCTACTCAATATTTTTTTATGGTATAATAATTTTGAGTAAATTGAAAACTATGGAAAACTGGATCAGCTTTTCAACCTTTTTCAAGGGTTAACAAATTATGGGTGATCTACATATAGCGACTATTTCTGCGAGTGACATAGATTACTATATAGAAGTAATCATTCTAAATATCTTTTTGCTGTCCAACAGCAAGCTGGATATTTGCTCTAAAAATGTTTTATTGGTGTAAGAATGTTTAGGAAAACTTGGTACAATAGATAAGTGTAGTAAACCTTTATCATGACTTGTTACTTTGAAGGAGAAAACGATATTTAAACCAACCTACAACTGCTATTTAATTAACATAATGCTCCCTAAATTATTTTCTGGCAGTACCAGTATTTGAATACATGTATTTGAAAATACTCCCTAAATAAAAACGGAGTAGCACACTCCCAGGTAGCAAATTTTATGTGGAGCTCTGAATCTAAACCACACTGAATAAACATTGACATTGGATATGCTCTTGCATTTTCTATTAATTCTCGGTTGTTTAACATAAGCATCTCTTATTGACACAGTGAAATGCACAAGTTCCATATTGTTCGTCACGTGTTGATCATTACATGATTGGACAGTCTGGAGCAACAAACTTATTTGCTTGGCTGTATTCATGGTGTGAAAATCTTTGTGTTCGTTTCCAGAGGATTTCATTTGTGGTGATCGATGGTGGAAATATGTTTCATGTAAGAATCGTGATAGTTCTTGTTCGAGGTGTGTTTAGATGAGTAGATATCGTCCACGTGATGGTTAGGTCACAGCCGAATATTCTATCTAATGCTATTTCAGTGGAATCAAGGCAGTAGAGAAGAAAGATGGTGGTGGCGCTCGCAACTGGGGCTCGTACAAAGACGACATTGCGTAAGTGTTGGTGTGCCAACCCTGCCGAATTGTTTGTTAGCTCTTTCCTAGTTAATTCTCACAAAATTTTAACTTTTGGTGTTTGTGTCCTACTTGGATAATGTTGGATAATACAGTAAAAATAAGTTGTGGTTGTACAGGTTTTGCATGCAATTAGTCTCAAGCCTAGTTTGATGCGTTTTCTTTCCAAAATGTTGTATTCCACATGGATAGAAACTTCAACAGGGATAGAAACTAACTTTAAATATTACTCGCTCAAATACAAATAACAAATATGAATTTCTACTTGCCCTTTGGATATCATTAGCATTGTGAGAAATGGCCCAGGCGGGTGTTAGTTATGATCCCCGATTCCAAGTTTGCAGTTTTCTTTCCAAATGTTGTATATAACAAGATTTTACAATGGAGTTATCATTTGTGACCGTTTAGAATAGCTGTTGTCAACCAGTCCGTTTCTTTCCAAAAGTTGGAATTGTTGATTTCACTATTTCCTTTCTAAATTCGAGTTGTCTTCTTCCACATGCTGTAGTTATTAATAACTCTCACACTTTGAAACTTGTTTGCACATTCGTAAATGTAAGATGTTTCACTGAGTTTGCCTACGTAACTAACTTTGATAATTATTTAGTATGCTGTTCTCACAGGGAGCCACAGGAAAATGAGGAGAGGACACCAGCCGAAGAAAGCACCGAGAACATTGAGCTCAAGTAAGTCCATGGTTGAGGTCCCTTTTTTGTCTGGAGGTGTGCAGATGAAACATTACTGCTGCAACGTTGTGCACTAATTCATTTTTACATAGCCTGAACATGTATTTATTTAACAGGTTTATTTGAGTAACTAATTAAAATTATGTTTTTGTTTTTGTTTTTTTTGTGTATTTATATCCAGGGATCAAAATTAACTTTAAAACTTGCTAGTCCAAATGGCAATACAAATAACAAGAATCATAAATTTATACTAGTCCTTAAGGATCGAAATTAACTTTAAAACAATAACAAAAGACGTTAATTTCTACTAGTCCTTAGGATACCATTGGAAGAAATGGCCCAAGCTAGAGGACTAGTGTTAATTTCAATCTCTGCATATCTTTGGACGTTCAAATATTTACCATATGTGTGTAATTGATTTAGGTATGAACCAAGATTTAAGTATTGATCTTGAGAAGCAGCTAAAAGGAGATTTTAACATTGTGATTGAAAAGGTGTTTTGCTTACAAGGAGCATTAGGGGGTTAACCATGTATGTTCTCACTCTGATAACTTTCAATCGACATTGCAGTAATGAAACGTATTCAGTGGTACATTATCTATTTCAGTGAAAGCGGCGAGGGCGAGGTAACTGACCAAGTGGAGGACCAGCCCAAGCAAATGACCCTGGACGAATGGAAGGCTCTGCAGAAGACCGAGCGGACCAAGCCACAGTTCAAGCTGCGCAAGGCCGGCGAGGGGGAGGAGTCGAGCCAGTGGAAGGGCACCGCCTACAAGAAGACTCGCGAGAGTGGCGACGAAGAAGAGGAGGATGACGAAGACCTCGAGGTTTGGAAATTACAATTATTTACCTGGGCTCCAGACTAACATGTATGTGACATAACAGGGGCAAGCTAAATTCCACTGCAGGTTACCTGTTTCTTAACAGCATCTTTAGTGCCATTTTGACTTGCCCTGACTCGTACTGCAGGAAAGTAACTCAAAATGTTAGTCTGGAGCCTTGTTTACATTGCTATGGTAGCCTGTGATGAACAAGATAATTCAATTTCTACAGCTATGTAAGCATTATATCAATAGATGATATTTCAACAAGACTGATTTTAAAGAAATGTTCACGTTTCTTGCAGGATGAAAAGAGGCATGGAAATAAAAACCTGTTAGATATCAAGATAACGTTCAACGACCCCGTGAGGAGAGGTCGCGGAGGCCGCCGACCCCGTGATGGGCGTGGCAGAGGCCGCGGAAGTGGGCGCGGAGAGAGGAAGCCTCGCGATTCCGCACCCAGGATGGACGATGAAAATGATTTTCCTCGTCTTGTGAAGACCGAGGCGTGAGGTCGGTGCACTGTACATGCACCTTTTTCCTTGCACAGCGGTGGAGCTGTCCATTGCCATTTTGATTTCAGTAGTTTGCCAAATCAACATGTCCAATCAGTTAATAATGAAATAAATGACACCAAGCGAAAGAGTACATTCAGATGAGAATTCGGAGGCTGCTGCCGGACTAATACAGCAATCATTTCCTGCCCACTTTTGCATTGTGAATATGTACTTCTCTGCATTTTCATCGACCATCGGGAAGGTGTGTATGGGATCTTTGTTTTAAACTCTTGTGATAATGCACTGACAATTCAGTGTCTGGATGAAAACGCCCTTGAAGAGTTGCTGTGGAGTGCTTATGTTCCAGTGCTGTTGTTGACTCGAGACGACGCCACAGTCTGTCGGTTTGCAAAGTGAATATATATCAATTGTAAAGTAAAAGATTAGGAAGTGCTAGCATTAAAGTGGAAGATTCCCTAGTGTGACAATCGAGGGATCAAGTGTTGCTCCTGGGCCTACTCAGGGTTGGTGACTCGGCCAATGTGAAGAACATTTGTAGACAATTGTGATGATATACATTATATATATTCCCATTTACAGTGTAAGATTTGTGTGCATCGTTAAATTGTTTATGAACTGAAACTTAAAGACGTCTGTGCAAATACATGGGTGTATGTAAAATGCCCTCATAATAGTTTTACGACCAAAGTGCTGGGAATTAGAAAAAAAACTTGTAAAGATTTGATACACCTGAGATTTAAGCTTTCAATATTTTTATACTGCCAAAAGACATTTTGAGAGTAGTTTAGCAAATTTGTAGTTATCACTTTACCCTCAAGCATGTTGGAAGTTCCTTATTTTGGTTTTGTTTGGATGGTGGAAAATACTTCTGTTATTTTACTGTTTTGTTCTGTTTTATTCACTTCCGTACATGTCATGTCTGCTTTAAGATCCTAGTCTGAATAACTTGACAGTGTTCAGATACTTGCTTGAGGCTACAGAGGCTCAATAAGGGTGAACTGTGTGGTCAGGGAATCTCGACATTGTACAGGATTCCATATGCAAAAATAACAAAAACAAGTGTACATATTTGCAAGTTATCGCACAGCCACACATTCCTAAAACAAGTATAATATCTGGTCTAGTATTATCATTGTACATTAATAACATTAATCTCATTCAACTCAGAAGTCCATTGCATGGCTGTCATTTGTACTAGATTTGTAACTTTTGGGGAAAGCTACCTGTATCTGGTTAGGGCCGTGTCAAGACGAGCTCTAGCAGTATACAAAATGCTGATGCAATTCTTTCCACTGGTTATATCTAGTTCAGGGGCCTCATTCTACAAAGCTGTCTTGAGCTCGCGAAGTCGTAAAAAATATATAACAATATTGTACATACCTTCACTTTGTAGCAATTTGAACTACTTAGCGATTGTGTTTTGTAATACAATGCTACAGGGTAGTTGGCACTGTTACACGAATGGCGATGCACTAACCTTTCACCTGTTGGCGGCATGGAAGGAAGTTTTGACGGCAGTTTTGTGGAATGGTCCTTGTGGGTATAAATGTTGTTGCTGATGTCTGGTGTACTCGCTGAGGATGCTGGCAAGGGGCAGCATTTTCTTGGACAGCTATCACTGTAGTTATTTATTTGAAATAACAACCCATCTTTCTGGATTAGTTTGCTGTTTTCCTTTGCAATAAATGAGCCAAACATGATGGTGCATGAAGATGTTGGAAGACGGAATCCCTCAGTTGGCAACAAGACGTACATATGGCTTTTTTTGTATTTTTGTGAAATGTGTGGTTGGTATATGGCCACAAATCGCCATGAAAGTGAATCTTTAAAGACTTGAGAATTGTCATATTTACTAAATTCTGAATAAATGGGAGAAGTTTATTAGTGAAGACTTGCCACTTTACATGCTTTTACCAGGACAGTATGCTGATGGAATTGAGTAAAATGTATACATTATAGTTTTACGAGATGGAAGCAAGTCATGACCAGACTCTAAGGTAACTTTGGCGAGTCTGATTTCATGACCACCTCCGATTGTATGGATTTGTGAACTAAACAGTTGAGCTCAAAAATGTTTTGTAAACTTGGGGCCAGATGACTAGGAACAAGACTTTGTGCTCTGAAATGTTACCACAAAAAATGTTACCACAATACAGTATTGACTAAGGATGCAGGTCAGAGCGACCCAACAATAACATGGGGCCTACTACATGTACCTTAACCATCTCCCTGCTGCAGGCAACTAGATATGCCTTAAAGAGCCGTGTCCATGTCTAATCCAGCAGGGAGAGGGTTAAATGTGCACTTCTAAATGAAAAATAGAAATTATCACTAAAGCTTGTGACTTATAACATTTGACTTCGTTAAGATAATCTAATCCTGAGTACCGTAACTTATGGGTTATCGTCTATATATCTCCCTAATGTGTTAAACCCTAGCACACCGGGTTGCTCTTCAAACAAATGATCCCTAGTATGTATTGTAGTTAAATGATGCAAGACATTAAAGAGGCAAGACATTTTTTTTCAAAGGTCGCTAAAAGGGCTACATTTTCAGACAATTATGCTGCCTTATTTTGTTGGTGAATTCCTTCCCAATGCCCCATTATCATTGCTTTCAATAACACGTCTGTCGATGAGAAAATGGGGGTCAGTATAAACAAAGATGTCTCTACATTTCCTCCCAGATGCAGTGTCGCCTTGATATAACGCTGAATTTGGGGTCCATGACACTCCCAGCCTTATAGTACCCGCCTTGTACGATAGTACAGGTAAATAACAAAAATAAAAATGGGATCCACATCTGACCCCACCTTGTATCCGAATCCGCTGTGTATCGGACAGTGTTATATCGAGGGGACACTGTAGCAAAATTCAGTTTTTCTTTTAAAAATAAATGATATAATATGCAAAGATTATCTTTCCACTTGAGTAAAGGCATACTATCTCTGCTGGTTGACCTATATAATGGACAAACAAATTTCTACTTGCACTGATTTACTGATGCACTTTTTCCCCCAAGACTAGTTGGTTGACACAAATTTCATTTTATATGAATTAAGGTTGCTGACCAATAATTATCTTGTCTTTAATGCATCACCTAATATGTGAAGCAAACGGTGGTGACAATATTCTTTTGTAGTAGCACTTGAGCTATGTCCCCTTGCATTAATATAAATAAAGCAAACACCTATGACTATTCAGTTTGCCATAACTGGCAAAGTCCAAAAGTGTTTGTTGAAATGGACTTTTGCCGACCATACAGTGGAGGAAAAGGTTTTTCAAAGTTCAAAACAAACATGAATGATTTTGGAAATGTGAGTTGATAGTCGCTTTCCAGAAGCTTTCACTAACATCACGACTTGTCAGTTTAGCGCAGGAGGAAACCCGCAACATCTGTACCACTGAAGGTTGCAGTAAACCTGCAAACACAGGCTGGTACTGTTAGACCAAGGATGATAACTAGTGCCACTCCAAACAGTGCATCCTATCTGTATGTCAAGTGAATGTACTTTGCAGTTGTAGCTAAGAACTAGTCCAAAACAACCATAAATCTCTGATATATGCAATGAGATCCAATTTAGTTTCGAGGATAATTTGAATTCCTAAGAAAAGATGCAGCCAGGTGGGGTTTTTCAGTTAAGTAAACCACAAGGTCAGGCCAAAAGCCACAACTTGATGTGCTAACAAGAACTATTGGGCTCTGCATCATAAAGATGTTTATCACAGTTTTCAGTTCAAAATTGCTCCATTATCAGTTTGACAAGTTGAGCACTGGCCTGTTCAGGTTTGGGTTTCTTGCATTAATGACCTCTGCCATATATTATAATGGGTCAACTGCAATACCGTAGGCATTAGATATGCAAATTTAACTTCCCCATGCATGACTTCAGATGCAAAAATTCCTGTGCATGGCATCATATAGTGTTGAGCAAGTAATTTTATTGATTTACACTTCGTGGACAAGCCTGTAGAATATTGGTTATAATTGGAAGATCGACAAAATTATGTTACCTAATGGGTAGGAAGTCTCCAGTTAAAAGTTGAGTGGGAAAACAAAAGGTCTCGAATGTCACAGGTTCTGAATATTGCATAAACTTTAAAGCTGTGATATGCCAACTTTGTGCAAAATAATCTTAAAGGTGTAATATCACATATATTTATGGATGTTTTGGACATTCTTAGCTACAACTGCAAAGTACATTCACTTGTTTGTACTTTCAAATACCTTTCTACGACTGTATGGTAGGCAAAATTCCATTTCAACGAACCGTTTTCTGCCAGTTATAACAACCTGAATATCGTCATAGTTCTTTTTGCTTTATTTATATTAATGCAAGGGAATGTAACTCTAAGGGAGTTTTCGATTATACAATACTCGTTGTCGGAGCGGAATTTATGTGCATGTGTAGTGAGTATTCACCACGAGAAAATCTGTTGTCGGACAACCGCACACCAAACACATCGGTTCACTGTTATGTTTACTATAGCATTCCAGTTCAAATTCATTATATCACACAAAATACACTGTCATTATGTGTGCAAAGTTATTTGTTAAAAGATTATGATTAGGATAACATACTGGTAAGGAACGATTCGTGAAAAAGAAGACCGAGCCCCGCCAGGGGCAAGGATATTGCTTTTCACGAATTGGCTGTTACGAGGATGTTACCTGACTTAAAGGCATATTATCACAGATATTTATGGCTGTTTTTTTACTAGTTCTTAGCTACAACTACAAAGTACATTCACTTGACATACATATAA
>JAUTBQ010151165.1:0-31642 GCA_032361185.1 Lepetodrilus ovalis | reverse complement strand
TTTCTAGAATCTTTCACTAACATCACGACTTGTCAGTTTAGGGCAGGAGGAAACCTGCAACATCCGTAGCGCTGGATATTGCAGTAAACCTGCGAGCACCGGATGGTACTGACAGACCTACGAACATGTTTGTTACAACCACTGTAAAGCATTCTAGTGGTTCTGTTAAGAAAAGTAATAGCATTATACAATACTACCTTCGACATGCACATGTGGTGCGTATTCGAAACTCCGATCTGCCTTATTTGCAATTGAAGTAAATAACAGATTGAGGATAGTGAATCACAAAATCGGAAGAAGCGTTAAAAGAAGAAGAAGAAAAAAAACTGGCTCTGAATTCAAATCATGTCTACTGTGTATTAGGTTGGAGAATAAATTTGTTGAAGGCAACAACTTAAAAGACCTACATTCACTTTATCGTCTTGACAGTTTTCATTGACGTACTGTTTGAATTCATTGGGGAAAAAAAAATATCAATATTTACTTTTTTTCCCTAAACTTTATGTTGAATGGTTTTAAGTCGTGGGTGTTTCTTATGGTTAACCCTTTTGGTCCCTGGAAGACACATGTCTGGAAATAATTGGAAAAGTTCTTCAGCTGTTAAAATGTCAATTTTTATGGTAATCTACACAAACCCTTGGTAAATACACAAACTTGTCTCTCTCTTTCTTACATGAGATTTCAACAGCTATTATTTGCTCAAGTATCAAATCATAGATCCTACAGATTGTTCAATTCACAGAATTAAAAGTGTGAACATTTATTACCTTGAACACATCATGATAATTTACCGAAAAACACTGGTAAAAGTATACATGCAAAGTAAGAGGGTTAAAAAGTGAGGAAACATCATCATCGCAAAAATTCAAACGGAAAAAGCAAAAACAGTGCAGATTCAATTAAAATACAAACCATTCATTTGATCAAAAAATGATTTCTAGCAATCTGAATTGCACCAGCAAATGGAAAAATAAAATGCATCATGCAGAAGAAAACAAAATTGCAAAGAGTCACAGAGATACGTGAGGGGGCTGCAGGTAACAGCGATCGAGGTGGCTGTTCCAGGGACCTCCCTACTCACCTTGCGTGAAGCGTGGCTGCTGGCTGGGGCCCTGTCCGGGATATGGTTGGGAATGATAGGGCTGAGTGGATGCAGTACCTGTTGAAGAGAGGATGACGTGTCTGAACAGAGTTCACTCCCTTTGTTTGAGGTATATCATTGACCAAGAGTGGAAGTTTTCTGTACGCAACATTACTTTGGATTCAAATTTTCTTTTTTAAAGATTTGAATTTATTTTTTCTTAAATTGCCTTCCAAATGATAAAAAAATAAATTAAAATGCCTTTCAAATAATTTCTGAAAATGTTCATTTAATTTTTTTTAAAGCACCTCAGTTTCAACTAAAAAAGCAATCGAAATGGGCTTTTCCCAAGTTTGTGATGACATGACAATTTCAAACAATTACAGTCAATTTTTTAACAATTATAAATTTATCTAATTTAATTAGAATGCATAAACGCCACAATGGTGGATTTGGGCAATAATGACTTAACTTTTTACCAAACCACATAATGTAACATAAAACATTTAATTTAAATATCCAGTTTTCTATTTTACAATATGTTGGCACACCTGTGACCTCATTGTAAATACAAAATAAAAATTAGGAAATTCTATATGCGAAACATTATTGCAAAACACAATTAACGTAAGATTATCTCATCAACTCAATGTGCAATCAAACAAACAAACAAAAAAACAACAACAATTAACAGCACATTATTATAATACACTGTAGAAAAAGGTGTGAACATTTTAGCCTGATGAAAAGAGCAAATATTTTCCACCCAAGGAATTGAGTGTTTTACATACTGTATATATGTATATATAATACTACCAGTTTTACAAGAGTGTTAGATTTAGTATTAGTGCTGGTATTGGTGTTATGGTATTGGTGTTATAGTGTAAAGTGTCAGTGTTAGTGTAAAGTGTCCATACAGTGCCCCCTCGATATAACGCTGAAGTTGGGGACCATGACATAACCACCCCACCCCTCACGTTATAGTACCCATCTTATACGTTATTACAGGGAAATAACGAAAATATAAAATGGGATCCACATCTGACCCTGCGTTATATGCGAATCTGCGGTGTTATATCGAGGAGGCACTGTATTAATCAAATGAACTTGCACCAGTTTGTTACTAAAATAAGCAAATGATAAATCTAACTGCCCTATGAATGAACATGAAACATTCCAGTACATCAACGACAGACAACCGCTGGCACTTCAGTACAATAGGGTTGTATATTCCCCAGGGAGTTGAGAATTAATAACACCAGTTGTGCCACGAGGATTTAACAAAGCAGAACGCAGCTTAATACTCTTGTCAGTGTCATTGTTAACATTACAATGACCGTCCTAAACACAAACAATAAAAATTATTGTTCAGTTGCCAGGGCGTTGGGTTTGGGTGGCCTGAACTTGTGACATCACCAAGCGAGCTAAAATCACAAAACAAGTTTCGGGTGGCCTGCATATTATAACATCAACAAGCCATCTAAACAACACAACTGAGTTGTATCACAAAAAGGCCACATTATCCACTGAGCCTTGAGTTTTGCCAGTTCAAAATATGCAAGCTGTTCCATGCTTGCAATTGTGTGAAAATAAAAACTCAATTATTTACCCACCCACTTAATAAAAATCCTGCTGTGGTTGACAGCAATGATATTTGAACCGAGTTCTCACAGATAGTGTGCACTAAACCTGTCACATGACCTTTCGACTGTCTATGGAGGTCAGAAAGGTGGTTTCGAGTGTATATTAATCAAAATATTACTCATAGTATAGCCTCCATGGATAAGGAAGCACACGGTTATATGCTTTCTCATTCTTCCTCAACGAAATACCCAGGAAAAAAGTCTAAATTCAATGACGTATTGTACTTCTATGAAAGTAAACATGGATGGACGAAAAAGGTTAATTAAAGATGGATATACTCCACCCACCCCTCAACCACCTCCTTGCTGTATCATGGTAATCACATTTGCTGTTCTATGGCACCTCTAGTTGCCTGCAGGAGCTACATGGTTAAGATACCAAAGTCACCGCATACTTTTCGTCAATATCTGTCTACACCATCAAGACCTTTCAAAGAATGCATTGCATACCATGGTTATCAAAAATTGTTGAGACTAGGCCATGTTAACATTATCTCATTCCCCTGTCCTCCATCTCCCCCGATTTCTCCATTACATCGTGTTCACGGCCCTCGCTTTGATTTGATCGCTATCGACAAAGAATTACGACAAACAGGTCACATCCCCTCAACTTGTAACCCCCCCCTGCTGTTGTATTTCAAACTGAAACATCAGAGTATCGGGAAAATAAAATGCAAAGACACGAAGCCTTCCAAGGCTGATAACACAACCCGAATAGAGCCCCTGGGCTATCTGGGTGAACTCCGACCCTGTGCACTCAAGCTCCCTCTGGTGGCATGGTTCTTCCGGGGATGTGATACGCGGCAAGGCAAGGGATACCGCGACGTCCCGGCAACGTGGGTATTTGTCTCGTCGCTTCTCGAAAGGAATTAAATTTTAGTGCGAAATCAGCTGGCATTAAGGAAGGTAATGAAACTTGGTGTACGATAAGACAGCGTCTCCTGCAGGGAGAATACACAATGTTGTGAATGTTTATGTATGAAAACATGGCATGGGGTACGTGCTATAGTATGTAATATACCATACCGTAGATATTAATAATTGCATAAGTAAACATAACGTTTACCATGTCTTATCCACAATAATCCCAATGTTATCTTACCCAATATATGGAGCATTAGAGGTGAGAAAATAATATAAATATTTTTTGGTCCCTTTAATAGAAATGACATATCAATTTGATTAATTATTTGTAAAGTATGAATATTTCAATTCTCCCAGTAACCAAACACAGCAGTAAAGTGCAACAGATATAAAAGTAACCTTTGAATTATTTTCTTTAAGTGTTGCTTCAATCAATGATAATTTATGGACAATGAAAACAAATCCTTCTGATAAAGTTCGCAAGAAATTTGGTCCATCCAGGTGACCTTGAAAGGGCATGCATGTCCAGGAGGTTTCAGCGGATATGTAACAATGTCGCGACATGTCACGATGCCATGTAATCTGACATATCAAACTGTAATTTGAACTGTAATTAATAACTGAAACATTTCGACCCATATACCAACAAGCATGTCGAATGTGTAAACTCAACAGCAGAAAATTTAAAACTGTCCCGATTAATACTGATACAAGCAAGTTAACAATGTTTGATACGAAATATTTGTAACACTCATATCAAGACAAATATGTAACAAGAATTTGTAATATGAGGGTATCTAAATAGAGATGTGCAATAATGAAGGGGGAAATGACAACATGTGGTATGAACGAATACCCAATGGCCTGTGTGATGCATGGCCTTTGGAATGGCCTGTGGGATAGCCTATGCAATAACCTATACACAATGCTAGTGACATAGCCTTGTGTCACAGCTTGGCCTATGTAGCACACCCTGCAACTGCAAGACAACCTGTGCTACGGAATGTAAGATTGCCAATGTGCCAACATCAGCCTGTATGATGGTCGGTCTATGCAATGACCTATATGTGTCAACATCAGCCTGTATGATAGCTGCCTGTAGGATGGCCTATGTGCCACGGCCTATGCAATGACCTATGTGCCAACAGTAGCCTTTTATAATGGCCTGTGTGCCGACATTAGCCTTTTACAATGGCCTGTGTGCCAACATTAGCCTTTTATAATGGCCTGTGTGCCGACAATAGCCTGTGTGATGGCCTGTGTGCCGACGTGAGCCTCTATAATGGCCTATGTGCCACAGCTTAAGCAATGACGCATGTGCCAACATTAGCCTTTTATAATGGCATGTATGACAACATTAGCCCATATGATGTCCTATGTGCCAACATTAGCCTGTATAATGGCCTGTGCCAACATTAGCTTATATAATGGCCTATGTAATGGCCTATGTGCCACGGCCTGTGCTATGTCCTATGTGCCAGTGGGCTGGAACCAACGCTTGTGTCTCTCTCTCTCTCCGTTCCACCAGCTCCCAACAGAAAGAGATATATAGTGTGTAAATATTTCATGGTTGAACAAAGAGTCCCTACATGCAGTAATTGCGTTCTAGTCGTCGAGACAATAAAATTATATTCCTATTCAAACAGGGCTGTTAACGAGATACCAAATCCTGCTCAACTTCTGTAATTACACGGATAGGGAACGGGAAATCTCGGAAGAATGGAAAAAAATGGAGTCGAGAAGATAGGGGGGAGAAGGAAAAAAGGAAGGAAAGGAAAGAACGAGCGAGCGAGAGAGAAAGACATAGAAAAAGCGGACATTTTGTTCGGAGGTTAATGTAAGCCAGACTATTAGCTGACGAGCTCGTGGCCAAATTGTACAGATCGAGTCTCGGTCATTTTGGTTAAATTTAACGTTGATTTTTTTTTTCTCCCTTTCCCCACTTCATTTCCTCAAGACAAAAACTGGTTCTGTGGGGCTCTTACAAGCAATGACAAGCTCTTTAATGAAGCGAGTTCCTTCGAGTTCCTTCAGTGCTTGCAACACAGCTGCCCGGGCTGAATGAGCCGTCGCCGTGGCAACGCTTTCCTGAAAGAATCTCAATGGCGGGCAACATGGTCGCTCCCAGGAAGACGGAACAATGCCAGAGCCTACGGAACACGACGGAACATGCAAAAACTGCGTCGTAAATGATGACATTTCAGCCGGTTATGACAGATTCTAAGGAGAATAATTCACATTATCATTACTGAAGTAAAGTGCCTCCTTTTCCTAATGGAAAAGAATTTTTAAAATGTGTTTAAGAAAAAGATTATGTCGTATGTTTTTTTTTCTCTCTCCGTTTCCCCTGCTGAAAAATGTTCCTACTGAGATTCCTGACCTTGTGTTTTGGTTTAAAAGTAAATTACAAGCTGGCAAACAAAATGTGCCTAATTATCAAAACACTCACGAGATTAAGATAAAAATTAATACTAACAGTTCCACGTTACGATCGGGGGGCAAGAAAAAAATGTGAATCTCAAATGAGACAAATAGTGAGTTAATTTCAAATGATTTAATGACGACAGAAAGATCCATTAGGAAAGTAGAAGTTTCCACGGATGAAGATAATAAGTTATGTGTGGACCGACTGTCAAGAAGGCATCTCGATCTGTGGATATTCAGAGTACACCTCTGTGGATGGGCAGAGTACATCTACGTAAATCTCAGTACACATATCATACATCTTCAGAGCATCACAACTTACAATTGTATTCAAAATAAAGACGAGTATTCGGGGAAAAACCTCAGCATCGCGGACAAAGTCGTCGTTATTTTCGACAATGGGCAGCTAGAAGGACTTTATACGGCAGTATAAGAACTGATCCTAATTAGAAGTCACTTTGATGACATTATTGGCAGAGTCGATCGCACTCTGTTGAGTTAAGAGGAAACCCTTATGCACGGCAATACCACTTCTGCCATGTGCAATTTGTCAATAATCGGTGATTACAATCATCTGAGTTAATTCTCGTTCAGAGATTCGTGTCGATTGACGGCAATAGCATCTTTGGCTCGGCATCTGAGCATGTTGTAGCGTACGTCTAATTTCATAACAAATGGCGAGATTGTTTTATGTGAAGTTTTCGGTGATCTAAGGTCAAAAAGGAAGAGAAGCATGGTGGTATTTATCACCAGGGATTCATTTGATCACGGTCTTCTATTTATTTATCTCTTCATCTATCGACACTTTTGGACTAATCAACAAACCATGATTGGGCGTAATTATGTTCCAATTTTTTTATGCGTCTGCTGTCCCAACCACCATCAAACATCGCTAATGATTACTACTTATTGTATTTTATCAGCGAGCGTAAACAAGGGATTTCGGAACAATTAAACACCGGATCAACTTTCACATCTTGGAACGAGCGATCAAGTTTTGTTATTTAAATACCCCCGGACATCATTGCAATGCGATTTACTTCCAAGGGTGGACGACATGTCGTGTGACTGTTCTACAGACCTCGTCGATGGCGCCCGACTGAGGGAGGGGACTGCGAACGTGGGGAAAGCAGGGAACTTGGGATGGGTAAAGCGATCTTGCCCTCGGCATCGGGAGCCGTAACAGCTGAGGATTCTCCCAGCACTAAGACAATAGCAAACAGGATCTCACTGTCATCCCATGTTTGTGCCTTTTCTTTCGGACGATGGATTTATGGATTTTCCTCTCATCTCAGCAGAGATCGGGGGAGATACTTAAGAAGTTGGAGAAATCGATAACTGATTTCATTCATCTGGAAGGAAAAACTTGCCGATTTTTGTTTGCTCTTTGGCGACTCCTCGCGACCTTCCAGGCAGGAAAAACAGACGCTTTTCATCCGCGCGCACGTGACGAGGCGCGCTCCAACCAGGTGACATGGTCCCCATGCACAGCGTCGAACGGGGATTGTTCGCCACGCCGCCAGCCTACTGCGATAACGGGCCGCTTGTCAAATATGTGCTCTGTAAAATCTCCTCGAAATTTCTCGAGTGCGGAATCTTCAGCAGGGGGGAAAAGAATCGTCGCGACACTTCAGAGAGGGAAAATGAAGTCTAAATCTGTCTCTTTTAATTTTGTTTCGTGACCGGTGGGTTGGCAAACTGTCTATAGCATGTCTGTGGGATGTCCATCATTTCTCAAAGAATCTGGTAATACAGTAACATGCACATGGCATGTTAAAAGCACTATTTGCTGAAAGTATGGCGCATTTTGAAGGATACAGAAGACGCTCATAATTAATCATGATTTCATACCGCACAAAATACTTCCGTTTGGAGACATGATATACCATAATAATGATAAAAATCCCGTAATATAATAAACGTACGATATCACGCCCGGATCATTAGAGATGAATAAGTATCTTGGTTTTTGAAATATAAGCTGATGATTTTTGATTGAATTATTGCTTTACGTCGCAGCGGGAATAAGCTGATGAGAAATATCATTTGAAAACAATCATCCTGAAAGATTTTCTACATTGCCTCAGTCAAAAATACCAGCTGTCTGAAAAATCCACTGTGAGTCATAGTGTAGAAGTAATGAAGCCAGCTGCGTTTTGGGTGTGGCCCAGATGGGTGTGACCAGAAATATATAAATAAAGTATCTACCCTAGGAAGTGCAGTTGATGACTGGGTCAGTAAATTGTTCATTTGGAGTGTGAAGTGCTGGGCTCAGGAATCTGTTAAGAACCGTTGATAAGATCAAAGACAAAGAAAACAAGATTACTCATATTTACCAACACTCAATCACAATTGAAAAAACATTCTGAAATCCAATTGAGAAAAGAACTGGTTAATACTTTTTACAAAACAAATTAGGATATTATCTCAAGTCCTGATTTAATTAATTTTTATATCTACAACAGCACTACTAATCAAATGTAATTTCAGTCAAAACAGGCAACAAGTTCTTTAACGTGAAGACAATATTATCCATCTTGATTTTGCTTTAACAAGTGTTGTATTTATAGGAATATTGACAAACTGATTTGATAGCGGTACGGCTGATTGCTCATGGGAACGCTCGAGACCTCCCAGTCCTCAAAACGATTCTTTACCCCATCAATCAAACGCAGAGCTGAGCCTGTCGTACATTTCGAGATGGACAAGGGACACTATTTATGTTCTCGCCGACAATTGTTATAAATGGAAACATAAACAGATCAACTGCCGCTATGGGTTTGGTTAATGCTCGGCAATGCAATAAGATCCTGATCCGTGAAATGTGTTAGCACTTTGCTTTTATTACAAGCGAAATAATGGCATTACTTACTTAGCCTTTTTGGCCGAGTTTCTAGTTGAGAAGTACTCATGTTCGATGCGTTTTTGCAGTCGACACGGGACAATGAAACGATGACGGTTTTATATATCTTCATAATGTCCACACACATTGGTTTCATTTTCTTTTTCTATGGACGAATATTAAGTCTCTATGTTCCCACTAAGATATAGTATTTCTAGAGCAGGATTTTATTATTAATTGGCATCTAGATTTTATTAATGTAAGAAAATAAGTATTTAAAAAAACTATTTGTTGCTTAACATCACTATAGTTGGAATCTCCCCCATTTATCCGGACTTCGGATATCCGGTTCCATAGATATCTGGATGGGTTTTTTTTTGACTGGGAACCATTTATCAGTCTTCCTATATGTAAAATGACTCAGACATCCACAAATTTAGTATTCCACACGATTTTACTGGAAATGCAACCGTCCGGAAAAGCAGGGTTAAACTGTATACAACAATGCCTATATAAGTGGATATATTATGTTTTAAAGGGTTCAATATCAGATACTACTTGTCAGTGATACACAAAACTAAATTTATCTTTTACGGAAAAAAAAAACAAAATCTATATATACAGTAATTACTCTAATAATTCAAACCATCTAATAATTCGAAAACCTAAATTAATTGTGGAGAAAAATAATAATTCTGACCCTAAAAATCATAATTTTCTAAACAGTCATTTTTTCAAATTTTCATTTTAAAAAAAATCATTTATTTACCATTTCAATTACAAACATATTTTATACTTTAGTTTGGTTGTCTCTAATTATACGAACACAGATCATTTTCAATTTTCTTCTTTTTGTAATAATTCGAGCAGCTACAAATTTAATTATTTTCTCCTGTTCGAATTATTAGAGTAATTACGGTATATATGTAATATTTCATTGCGTGGTGCCTATGAGACAACCGTAGGTCTTAAATTCACAATGCTCCAAAGAACACCACTCTACAGTGTTTAGATACAAACTTTTCAACTGAGCAATTTGTCACCGTATTTTCCATTACGGAAATTTGTCATGGGAGATCCCAAGGATTTCTCGTTCATGGGGCATTGAAAGCCGCAATGCATATTTATCAAATAGTCGGCGAAAATGGTAGGAACATCAACATGGGGAGAAAATTAAATTAAATTCTCATAAATAATTTGTGAATAATACAAATTTTATGATGAAAAGTTATAAAAATGCATTTCAATCAATAAACATTCATTCAACATAAAACTGCCTTTCCGAAACAAACCTAACCTCAAATAAAATTCAACCGCATAAATTTTATCCTGGGACATAAACATGAGAAAGCAAATCTCAATAAATATATTTCACATAAATTCTGTTATATTGAAACATTAAAATAATAAAAAGTAAAAAAAATACAAATCGCAAATATTTTCTCATTTTCGTAGTGCATTTCCAGTCTTTACGCTGGCCGTATTGATGCATGTCATGAATTCAGATCGCACGAGATCACATGTCTGCCCAATCCACCCCACATATGCCTCCCCCACCTTCTTCCAACTCCACACCCCCTCTCCCCAGTGACAGTTAATCTCATCGCTCCATCCATCACCATGCCTGCATTTTCGTACGCCTCATAACCCTGTGCATTTATCTAGAAGACCTGGACCAGTTTTTCTTTCTTTTTGGAACGGGGATTTAAAATCGCACCAACGTATTAGCCCAAGACGTGAGGCACCAGTGGCTGTATGCCATGGGCCGTGGGAAGATGGAACCCGTGGCGGCCTTGTCCAGATGTCCTGAGACTGCCACAAGGTCCCACTAAGGTTTATTTCTCGCTATATGGAAACTGATAGTCAACCGATGTATCAGGGCTCTAAACTAACATATGTCCGAGATACAGTGCACTGCGGGAAACCTAATTTTTAACATACCGACCCCGCCTAATATCCGAATCCATTGTGTATCGGACTGTGTTATATCGGGGAGGCACTCTATCTGGGGCCATTGGATAGACATAACTGGATCCAATGGATAGTCTTAGCTGGGGCCGGAAATAACTGGAATCGTTGGAACATGTTGATATTGCATAAAACTGGAACGATGGATTGCGACAGAAAAATGGAATTGTGGATGACAGAACACAGACATGCATTTGAAGTAGATGTAGATGTAGTGGGAGATGGAGTTGTGTGTTTGTGTGTCTACATGTGTGCATGTGCATGAACAACAATGACTAAAACCTGCATCAACCTTATCAATCCCATTACTAAGCAGCAAGACATGCATTTTTAATGTGAACATGTAAGCAAATCTTTAGCCAGATCTGAACCTTATACCAATCAGAAATCGGTAAAAGTCATATTTATAAACCTTGCGCAATGACATTGTCAAAGACTGGGTAAGAAACCCTGCATAGGATATCCTATGGTGCAAAAGAAACAACAATTTTCCCCCAAAACCTTCACAACATGAATATTGTACCTTTGACGTGAGAATCCAAACAGGACATGCTTCCGTTACTGTTACTATAGTAGTCATTCTCGTGAGGCCCACATACTTCGCTACTGGGGTAGACTTGACAGCCACTGTTGGGTTGGTTCCCGTCCACTATATGACAAAAATGCAGAGATGACATACCCAAAAAACCAAAGACTCGTTTTCGTGGGAATTATTCCTAATTGACAATGGCCCAACACTAAAAAAAAAAGAAGAAGGGTTATCATAATTAATTGACTATGGCCCAACTCTTAAAGTGGGTCATAATAAAAGATTGCCAAAAGCCCAACTCTAAAAATGGGTAATGATAACAATATTGACAATAGCCCAACTCTAAAAAATGGGTTATGATAAAATATTGACAATAGCCCTACTCTAAAAATGGGTTATAAATCCTAAAATCTTGAAAATGGCCAAACTCTAAAAATGTGTTAAAAGATATTGATAATTGCCCAAAACTCTTGAAATGGGTTATAATGATTAATTAACGATGGCCAACTCGCAAAATTGATTATAATAATTAGCAAAAATTGCAGTGAGACTTCAGGTGCTTTCAGAATTAACCTCAAACAACATTATAATGGAGAACTTTGTTAGTACAGTGTGAGTGATATTAGTAAGGAAAGCCTGAAAAAATAAATCGAATTTCTTTGATTTTGCAAACACATTGACAAACTTGTAGACATAAAAAATATCAAAGAACATTTCAAACCCACAAATGATAAGAATACCCATATCTTGATAACATGAACCTTTGCTACCATTAGGAAATGTTTAACATCCATGATTCTTAACAGCAAATGGATAGACCTAGTGTGGGCAAGTGCATATATCTTTGTATTCAATGTGCGACACTAGAAATAGCAGAAACATCGACACCACTCCCGTCCCGTTTCCTCCCCACTCTCCCCCACCCCACCCCATGATCCACACCACCTATAGTGTCCCCCAACCACACAGGAAAAGAGTTACATCGCAGACTGAGTAGCCTCCCTTGATTGATGATTCAAACCCGATAACGGAATTGTCCACGTCTGTATTGCCCAACAAGTCAAAGCTATTCCGATTGTGTTTGAAGAGAGGCGGCCATTTCAAAGCAGACTCGGTGAATGCATAACGGCTAATGCATGCTCACATCCAATTTTATACTAAGCCCGAAGACGTATGTCGTGATATGGAGGGGAGGGCGAGCGAGCATCATACACTCTCTCTCTCTCTCTCTCTCTCTCCGATTTGAAATGCCATTACGATCGTCAGAAAATGACGCCCGTCTAAGGAGGGGACCGTCCGCGCTGGTTTGCACTCGGAAAGGAATTAGTGATTAGATTACACACGTTTCTGATTGACATGAAATCATAATTCACATATTTTCAGATGTGTCGAGAAACTGCTTCAGTTTGTCGACGATTTGACGAGATTTGTTTGTTGATCGCCGACGCCGAGCTCAATCGGCGTACGGTATGCTGTGGTACACCGCGGGGCTATTTCGCGAACGTATCTACGTAATGACTGGGGATAAATAAGAACTTGGACTCAGAACCCATTACACAAAGATTTGCATATGAACCATCACTGGATCACGTTGACGTTCAGTACCCATAACACCAGCCCCGCCTAGAGCGCGCGAATACCTAGAACCAAATTACCCACTTGAACTCTGACATTAGCCCACTGCTGCCTACATGGATTAGACCGTCTCTGTGTTTAGAGATTGTCGGAGAACAAAAGAAGCAGCCTACGAGAATATTCATTGTTAAATTAGTTACGTTTGGCGTCACCTCAAGAGAGAGATAGAGAGGGGAGGAGGAAAGAGAGAAAACATCCCACCCCTTACGATAAAAATACTGGTGCTACTGGGGGTTATAAACGTCATTGTTTACTAAATATGTCCCGGGATTCAAACATATGCTCCAGTCGTTGTCGGAACGCACACACCACACCGCGGACAATATTTGCCAGAGGCTGTTAAAAGCTGCTTGAAATAGCTTTATAGAGTAAACACGGACATGCAGACAATGGGACAGAAGGCTTAATTCTCAGGGTTTGCTTCGTTAGGATAATGAGGAAATGGAATGGCCCAGGACAGCCCAAGCTTAGCGAAGTACAACTGAACAAATATCGGGGAAATCCGAGCACCCCTTGCCTTAATTTCGAAGATTTTGTCAGTGTCTCGTCCAGAACAATAGCTGAATCCATTCGAGATCAAATCGTTAACCCATATTCGAAATGATAATGCACGATTCTTAAAAAATCCCCTTCTCGAAGATGCTGTCATACGTACTTAATATTGGACTGTCATTAAAGAACAGCAGCACATCAATTGCTATTAAAGGCAGACACTCAGTTTTAATGGATAATTTTGGTTGATAAAATTGGACGGGGAACTTTAATGCATTGAGGAGACTCGATGGTGGATATATGTATATATATATGAACGACTTGCCAGTACATCAGTGTCAAAACTGAAATCACGAATGCATCCGAAAGATTTGAAAGTTTCCTATATGCAAGATCGCATCAGTCAAGAGTGTTTATCCAAAACACTTAAAGAGACAGTGACATTTACGGGAGAGTTCGCAGCCAGAGAGATAAATCTGATGATCCAACCCGCGCGATTTACATCAAGCAATAAATATGAAAGCCATTTGGGTCTCTGGTGCCTGTTTCAATGGGACCTAACCATCTACAACAAACTGAATTAATCTTCAAATATACCAGAGTGCTGGGAGTACCCAACCCTCCATCGCTATCCGCAATGGTAATCCTACATATTTCGACAATCACGTGCGGCAATAAAGGTCTGCTGATTCAATATTCGCCTCCATAATAACGCAGGCACGTGGACAAAGCCGAAACATGGCGCCCGCTGCCTAAGGTCGTGACCCGGCCCCCTCGCATTGAGCAACGACAGCGAAATTCCATTTGAGAAATTTGCAAAGTTTCGTCCCCCACTCGCCTCTGAACGGCCATCAATTCATGGGGCCACTATACGGCGACCCCGCTCATAGACAAGTCATAATTTAGGTCCGACCCCCGACGGCCTGTGAGCCCCGGGGACAGTGTTTTTCACTTAGAAGGTTAGTCGACCCCCTCAAAGTAACACCCTGTTACCGTCTTTTTCCCCATGTTGTTTGGGTATCGCGAATGGTGAGCTGTCTTCAGTTGATTAACGAGCGAATGTATTTGCACATATTACCGACGGGGCTATCCTATCTCCTCCGAAGAGCTGTAAAGCATCTCGTACAAAAATCGTCGGGGTGTCGGGGAACGGTAAAACATTCACAGCGCCAGTTTTAAGAACGCTGCCGTGAACGGGGGAATCCGCAAACCGAACAGAAATCCTCGTTGCCGGTTCAGAAGCTCGCAACCTCTCCCAATGATGAATAAGAATAGTCAGGCAATTCCAATGCCAGTGTTTTCATACGAGACGGCAATTGTAATATTTACGTGAACAAAACTCTCGGGCGATATATGACCTGGAGGAAGGCTGGCTGCATTGAAACGGTTGACTCAACTTTAGCCAAGGCGGATCAATAATTAAAAAGTGTTGTTTTTCCTGTTAAGACATTTGCCATTCATGCTTTGCGTGATGGATGCGAAATATTCATAGCTACGCCGAGACCACAATGCCTGTTGTCTTAATATTGCTCATCCCGCTAAAAGACTGCCACTTGTTTAACAATTCTCATTAAATCAGCAATGGCGATGACCATGATAATTTCATGTTAAATTTTAGCGCCGCACTCGTTCCCAAATTGTGGGTATTCAATTGAGCTACGAGTTCTTCATGAACAATGACACTGGAATTTAATTAGCCAGATTAAACTCGCTTAGGTATTGTAAATTAGCTTTGAGATGTTCAATGCTTAAGCCAGGAAAATGCACTAGACACTCAAGAGGTTGAAACCATATCTGGTACAAAGACAGGTTACCATAGCAACATATACAGTAACCATATACCGTTGCAATAGCAACATATATATGGAACCACAGACCAATGGACAAGTTACCATAACAACAAAGAACCGTAACCCTAGAGTCAAACACATGTGGGACTCGTAAACCGATATGTAGGTTACATGTCACGATCGAAACAATATTCCAGTTTCTGCACTCAAATTATCCCTTCGCTTATTCCATATCACCATTTAGCCAGTCGACGCGGGCAATTCGAGACCGATATCAAACTGGTAATTACTGCATCTGAAAACATGGGGTGTCCTACAGCGAGCTTACAGCACAGCCGCTCTTATCAGCCCTTTATGTCCAGAATCTTGCAAGGAAACCGTCTTCTGGCTGGCCTTCAGTGACGTCTTGGCAAACACGGGACGGTCTTCAACAGGCTCACCGGTCTTCAACAGGCTCACCGTCTCGTCCAACCTATCTCTCCGTATCAAATTTGCTGGTTTTGAGGACGCCAGATAGAGGGGCATCCTTGTGCTGGGAGGACCATTAACACCCCCCACCCCCACCCTCCCCCGACATTCCTATCTCCATCCACAAATGGGTGAAAGATTCACGCAGCGACATTAAACTCCATAATCACCCGCCCTCCCTCCTTCCCATTGCTGCATTCGGAATAATGGAGAAATCTCTCCGTACGAAAAATTTGACAAGTTTAGAAAACACTACATAGAAGTGTTCCTTATGTCTTGTGTCATCACCCCACCCCTCTTCTGCTGTGAGAACCCCACCCCCAACCACATTACCGTCATTGCCTATGGGCGAGATATTGCTGCTGCAACGTAAAGCAACAATTCAATCATATTAAAACCCTCCTGCTCAGTAAGTACTGGAACACACGTTTTGTTTAAAATTTGCCAGATTTTGAAAAGGGGCCCGTTTTGTGGTGTGAGAACCTACCCATACCATACACCCTAACCTGGCATCCAATCTTTCTACCCACTTCCTACCACAATCTCCATCACCCCTTTCGACCAACAATCTCCATCCAGTTTGGCACATACAGAACACCATAAGTGATATCTGTATGCATCGAATTTGCTATATCTTGAAACTGCCATATAGAGGGGTGGGGCTCTCGTCCCCGCAACACATCCCCCAATCTCTCCTCCTACTTCTCAAATCTTCACTAACCCCCTCCCCCCAACCCCCAACCCTGCCCCTCACCCCCACTCTATCCCCCACCCCCAATACAATCTCACACAAATTTCTGAAGTCCATGAAATAACATTGAACATGAAGATGGCAGGTATTGCGGGCCGATCCAACACGGTCGAATAAAGACTTTCTGCGTCACCACGTTTTGATGGGGAGGGGGGGGCAAGGATCGCTGGTGTTTACAATGGCATATCTTGTGGGATTCGCTTAATTACGGCCAGTGATATCCAGAAGCGCTCTCCAAAGAGTCCTCTTCCCAGGAATCCGGCCATCGGAAGTAAATATGAGAAGTACTAAGGATATACTTTGCTGTCTACTGGAAGAACGACTAAAAGAAACCCCCCATGTCCATTTAAACAAGCAAACTCCCCTTTCTGTCGTTTCGGTCGGCACAAGTGTCGGATTCAATTTGACGTGGTTATCTCCCTTAATGCCTTGCAATACCACCCTTCAGTGTACACATTGTCAAACATGAAACCTTCATCTTCGTTGTGTGTCTAGTTAGAATGGTCTCGAAAAAGAGTTTTCGAAATACGACGTCGGAATTTTTCAAATTTATATTTAAATCAAGATGATTTCTTGGACCATCTGTGCGTTAGGTGAACAAATTGAAATCTTTGCAATGAGCTGTAGCAGTCAATACTGTCAGAACGTATTATTTTCAGATTATTAATTTTGAAATGTAAACCTACGAGTAGAGTGAGATCGATATTGAAATATTTGAGTTATGAAAACTTCTGTGACAAGAACTGCCTGAATTAATGTCCATAATACACGATACACATATATAAAAAAACACAATAAAACCCCCAAAACAATAACAATAGAACAAAATTTAATTAAACTTATTAAAAATCTAAAAACCCAAATAAAATATTATTTTTATCTCTCTATCTCTCTCTCACACCCCTCCCCCATCATAATAATGGAATTCATTTCCAAAACTTTAAAATATCCACAGATGGAGCAATTTCAAGATTTAAAAACGGAAATGACCAATTCTTCGCACACTTCCACCGCCAACACACACGCCCTCGTAACCTGTGTTTAAAGAGATCCGACACAGACTATGTCGGCCATTCCGAGAACCTCCCCAAGACATTCCAACTCCCCCCCCTCCCCCACCATCCTCCGGACTGCAATATTACATAGCATAATGTACTCTGTGCACACACGGACTGCGGAAACGGTCCGCGGACCGACGGTCCTCGATGACGCCCAAACCTTTCCACTTGCTGACATTAGCCCGAATTCTGTTTACCCAGTGAACAAACATTTTTCTTTTCCACCGGATTCGGTCTAAAGCTCTCTTCATTAAATGGCACTGTGAAAATAACGGTCGCTAATCCCCTCTTGTGTGCTTACCGACAGCACATAATCATAAGGAGTTCGGATCCGCGCTCCATCACGGTAAAATCGGCTTCCACCACACCGCGGACCTTGCAATATTTCCCAGACTGAAATGGTCGCCTGGAAATTTTTCCATATTACGATTTTCCCGATTATAAATTCATTACTGAATCTTAAAAATCACTTATCTAGCAAAGCAGTGAACAAAACCATGAAATTAAAGTGCGATTTATTTTCTCTGTTGCTTTCGAATTGGAATACTGCATGTAATCCTGGGCCGAGTGTTCAAATCACATGGTTCTGTTTGTCCAATTTTGTGGAATTATGCAGAATTTACAACACGTAGGAAAAATCCCCCTCAACCTGAATGCAATTCGAGTAATATCTGACAGTCCTATCACAGCACAAGCAGTGGAATATTTTCATACCAAACAAGTAATGACAAGAGGGATGACAAAACCCCAACAGTTGCTGCGAAAAATGATGAAATTAATTAAAACTTGCAGACAGCATGCCTTGACGACATTCTCGCATGTCTTTCACTCCCAAGAATCTTTTCTCTTCTGAGGGCAAAGTTACTAAAAATCAAAGCTTCGCCAGAGCTAATGATGTGTAAGAAAGTTTCCTCTAAAGAGATGCGATGGAACTGCGTCATAATGAATTGCACAAGCTATAAAAGGCACCCACATGTGGCTCCAGTAACAAGCGGCGACAATGCTTAGCACAATTGCCAATACTGAAGGTAAATAATTTAGTATCTTCGCATCTGCAGGCATTAGTTTAAGCAGAGCGGACTCGCTGACAAACCTGGTAACGAGCGACATGGACACGAAACAGGAGAAGACAACTCTAGGTGTGCGTCAGCCTTTGACACAAACAGTTGTATAGTATACAGTATACTATACAACTGTTTGTGTCATCCATGGATGTTGACAGTTTTGGTGACCCGATTTATTGTTCAACACTGCAGCGGGAATCTTTGACCTATACACGACGAGGAACAGTGGGTGCAAGTTGAAGAGTTTCCAGTCTCTAAAAATAACTCCATTCACAAATATTAAGCCATTAATATTGCACAAAACATTTGCTAGCATCTCACTTCCTGCATCCGTATATATCCACTCTGAGATGATGTAATGTCGTGAAGCAAAATGAATGCCAAACACAGTACAGTAAAGCAGTTGTTAATACATGTATATGTGTGATTAAGAAAGGCCGTACACTTCCCCTTGACTAACACCAATATTGTCCAAACCCGTGCTAAAATTTAATTTTGAGATACACGCAAAAACATTAAAATATAAGCCTATTACAATTGATTGATTGAATTATTGCTTTACGTCGCAGCGGGAATATTTCCCCCATAGGCGACGACCTATTACAATTAAAACAATACCCCAAATCACATTGCCTTCATAAACTACACCACATAAATTTACTCCAGATGTTATATGAGAATATGGAATGGAATTCTGGCTGATACAAAAAAGAGACTGTTATTATTGTAATACATTAAGAAAAATTTACATAACCTAAAATAAATGTACAAGATTTCCTTAGTCTTAGTCAAGTACAGAAAACAGTGATGCATAATTTAAAGCATCAACATACAGTATTTAAATTGAATGATAAATGAAGACAAAGAGAGGTGGTTGCAGTTTTGGGATGAGACAGGGTTCAACTCTTACCCATTGTTTATAGTCATGAATATTTCACCAGCAAATTATAGTTTAACATCACAATCAATGTCATACAAGAACAAAGAAATGTATTTACTGACAAATTTGAAATTGCGCAATAAAAAAACAACAACACCACACTTTAACATTTCAATCACTTGAAATGCTACTCTTGCTTCTATTATTTCATAATTTTAAATGGTATTTATTTCTAATCCATTCCTATAAGATTTCTCGTATCTAAATAAAATATTCCTTGAATTATCACGATAAAAAAAAATCACGCCTCACAAAATCTTGATGAATTCAAATGAAAATCTACATAATTATAATTAAGAGATTTCCCATTTTGAAATAATCGCATTTTCTCCCTCTAATTTATTCTCGCTAAATTATACTGTAACAATCCCAATCAGCAGCAATACACCTGGTTTCCCCGATTAATCACCACCCCCACAACCACTAGCCTCCCCCACCCCTGCACCACCACCCCACCATCCCCCATCCCCATTCTCTACCTGGGCTGGTCACCTGTTTCCTACTCGCATGCTGCAATTAACAACAACTGTATCGTGTTGACACAGGCTTGTCCATGTCAGCGAGTTAACGACAACCTCTTTGTCCGAATCGGCAGCCACAGTGCTGGGGAACCCTTCCAGACCCTCGGGCTGACTAACACTAGATTGGATACGACAGGTGAGCAACACTATGCTTAATGTTCAAAGAAAGAGGCTCTACATGGGGTGGGCAAAGAAATTATGAATGCATGTGCATTTATCTGATCATCTGATATTTTTGTACATACAATGTGTAATAGATTCCAATGAAAGAATATTTTCACGTTGGGAAATGTAGGATAGTGCATATCTAGCCCGCAGCGAGTTTAACTTACAAAGTCGGTAAACCATGACGTAAATGCAGCTCTTGCATGCAAAACTAAATTTGACCAATCTGCAGAACTTCTGTGAATATCCAAGCAACGTTTCAATTTTTCAAAAGGACAAAGTTGAGCATGTTACCTTTAACATTCTCAATGTTTTAAACTTAAAGCAAGGGTTTGTTACTTAAAAAAATATCTATTGTATTACAGGATAATATATAGAAGAATCAATATCTAATTCTAAGTTTGATTGTAATATACTTCTATTATATAGAAATTGGTATTAAATATAACATGTTACTGTATCTGTATCTTCAGATATTAGTTAAACATAAATTCATTGTATCAAATGGAATATATTCATCCCACAATATACAATCGAAATATAATTTTCCACGCTCACAAAGGCATCCCCTTTCCACCCTCACATAGGCATTAATGGTGTTCTTGACAAAGGCTTGGATATTGCGGAATATTGCCTATATTGTTTGGAACTGTCTGCATTTTCTGCCATGTTCTATACACGTTCATATGTAGTTAATCATGCAATATATGCGTGCATTTGTACACCCCATCTCGGCTATTGATAAACATGGCCATAATAATCTAGCACTTAGGGAATAAATGTTAAGCAATACTTGCGAGTACAATATACCCGGTTTAAAATGAAATACCCCACAAATTGGTTCTTAATCCGAATGTTACATAGAATCCAATATACTGGTACACTCAACCATAACATCACAAAATACAACTTGGAAGGAGGCCATGGTAGGTTCTACTGCGCTATATGATAGAATGTTAGGAAAATATATACGAAACACATAACAGAATATTTCTTACACACCATAATAGATTGAGGGGAAAATAAAAAGAGGGGAAAATACAAAGAAAAACTCCACAATACCAAATACCTTCAAATATGCGTTAAGAACAGATGAAATACAAAATTCCATAATGATACATTTCACAGACATTCAGTTTACGCCATCAACTAGTAAACAGTGGAGATTAGCACGATTGTTGGTCCTTTCTCAACCTGCAGATGTGCTGACGGGAAGATAGCATTTATCAGAATGTCTGCCTGCTAGAAGATATTAACCATGCCTCCTACGTCGCAGCAAAACTGGCCCCACCGACTGACCGCATTCTATTCCTAGATTGGCATTCCGTATTCCTGGAATTGTTTTCCGTGCTCCTAGACCTGGTATCTGTTCCTCTGCCTCCTTGGTATGAAATCAGCTGACGACCGACCTCGACTTGTGAAAGGAAATTAACTCACAGGCAGTGTTGCCAAAAATTACATCTGTAGCCTGTTGGTTAAAGGCGACGCTGCATGCATAATTAACCAGCGTTAGCTTCGGACAGCCACGCGACCTACTATCGCCCGTCCGTGCCCCCGATATGAGAACCCACGAAAGAGGAACGCATTGGGTCGTGCTGCGCGGATCCCATGCTCTCGGCTGACCGACAAATCCCCCATCAATGCTCTTGTTATGGGAAGTCACGAAAACGAACACTGCGTGGATTCAATGCTCTTGGTCGTGTTCGGCACTCTCTACAGACGGGAGTACAAAAAAATAAATAACTCACTGCTCCCAAGTGAACACGTTGCGCCGACGCCAATTGTCAAGGTAATTTTTTCGGCGTCTTTGTCTTATGCCGTTTGCAGGCGGATAATGCATCTTCAACGAAGACGAATGTCGACGGTTCGGTGCGGTCCACGATCCTTCATTAATTCCGTTCCTTTCGAGCGCCCTCCGTTCCAGGATGGAACATTTGTCACTTCTTCACAGACGTCCTCACAGAGGTGTAAGATTTCCAGTTGAGGTCTTGAAATTCTGATCTATTCCGATCTAATGGCCTATGAAGCTAGGCATGATATGCCTCAATGAAGACCGTTGTCAAGCGGCATTCCAGTTGTTGTGTGCAAGAAGTGATGGTGATGGTTTGACTTCTGCATCAGTATGTGCATGAACCATTTGTACTCCAATATAAGCAATTGTACTTGCATGACCGATGATGATGGTATTACATGTACTTGTACACTGGTATTATTTGTACTCCAATATAAGCTATTGTACTGGTATGACCATGGAAACCTGAATACTGATGTTACCGTGCAACAACCAATGAATCTTTTACTCTAGGATTTATATTCTCAAATGATAACCGCTTTTGCTATTTTACAGACAAATACCTAAATAGAAGACATACAAGCACAGATAATCCAAAGTGGTCCGTGAACCACAGAACACACAGGGCATGAACCACAGAACCAACACAAGAACGTATCTTTACCAGCGATGGGAAATTTATCTATTGACATACCTACCAGCCGGAAAAATTATAAAATAATTGCCTCTCAATCAAGAGTAATAAAGGGCAACTATACAAGCTATGCCTATGTTTTCATCCAAGGAACACCAAAATATGTGATAACAAAAATAAATTTGGCAAGACAAAAATGGACCATTTTTCAAGTCAAAGTAATTGTGAATAACAGAACATTGTCCCATTCTCTTTTACACATTCTCTTCAGCTGTAAAAATTCTGCATAGTTTTTAAACTTATTTGTCATCTTCAGTCGACAGCTCCAATTTTCTTTTTAAAATGTTTTACAAACTACCGTCGCAGACAGCGATAACTCACTAACGACTTCCACATACCATCTCTAGCCTCCTACCACTGAAGAACAAGCCAAACGGATGGACGCTTGCTCGTCTCCAAATTAGATTCCACAAATATCTTTATTTACTCGGAAGTGGGAACAAAATGGAAGTCTAGCAATTACATTTGTCTAGACACGAGGGGGCCGCTTTGGTACCTCTACTGACCGATCTGACCGATCTGACCGATGTTCCACTACACAAAACAACACTGGCTACGGTCGGGATTGGTCGTTTTGCACTCGTCTAAGGTCTCTGGAACACAGAAGGTCAGGTTTTCGTGGCAATTCTTGCCTCGAGGACAAAGATGTTCCAGATTGTACAGCAGTATGTCCTACAAGTTAAGCATGTACCATTGACAGGGACCGATTGTACACTCTTCATCAGAACTTGACTGAATGTATCAACGCCGACCTCACAATCTTCATCAATATTCCATAGTATTGGAAAAATATGCCAGAAGTGCAGAGGATGTCAAACAGCTTTCATCAGGTGGGGCAAAAATTATTTGTGCTCTTTATCAAAACTCAACTGAGTGTATTAACACTGACTCCACTCTTCAGTAAAACTCGACCATATGGACAATATACGGTACGTCAAAATGTAGAGGATGGTCTGTGGTCTTCATAACATGGAAATAGTGTCCTCGATATAACGCTGAAGTTGGGGTCCGCGTTATAGTACCTGCCTTATACAATATTGGAGGGAAATAACAAAACTAAAAATGGGATCCATGTCTGACCACACCTTATATCCGAATCCACTGTGTTATATTGAGGGGGCACTGTATTTAAAATATATTCTCACTAAACCATGCCAAGTTGTACTACTGCTTTACAAAGCATGTAATTGTGGATAACACTCCATCAAAACCTAGCTGATTGTAGATAAACAGACTTAACAATCTTCGTTAAAATTTCATCATATTGACAAGTTGCATGCAAGGAATGTATAGATGTCGCATAACCTTCAGAAAATGACAAAAACTATTTCAAATGCATATACGCGTCTTAATCGCAGGGAATGCAGGGATGATGCTGAGCTGTATCACTGCTTCCAACATGTAACTGATGCTAACTTGTCAATACTTACCTTATATCTTTACAATTCTTCTACACAAGCATGCATATGTATCACATACATACATTTACTTTCAATCTTACATTGCTGACAAAGGAAACATTATCGAAATTAAACTTGCATTAATGTACTTGATTTTGGCAATAAAATATTAATCCACATTTCTATTATATACTCCATCATTTTTGTTACGTACTCCAATACCAATGGATATTGAAATTACACTCTCATTCATATTTCTGGTCTGAATAATTAAAAGTGCATAACATATGTTATTATACTATTATGACTATAATATATATATATATTTTTTAATTAAATTATTATATAATATTATACAGCTCCACCAAATAAATGAACAAACTGATAACAATGGCATAAATGTTTGTGTTCCATTACTATTTATTGTCCCACCAGCATGTTATAAAATATGCACCAAGTGTCAAAACCTTTGACCCACTTTCGTGAATCTTTTAACATCTACATTTCAGCATTCAAAGCGTTCAAGGTCCAAAATTAATTACATTTATGACAAGAAATTGGATGCAACGCAATGTTCCATTTACAACAAACTTCATATCCCTAATAAAACAATTAATATTTACATCGCTAATATTCATTCATGCAGATAAGAACAGTTATAATCAGTGACAAGAAAATGAGATTTATGTCAATGAGTGAATTTCTTGCTTAATGTCGTAACGGGAAAATCTTTCACCAATACTCAATGACGAAAACTATGTAGAACACTGCGTACATCCTAAATCCTATAAATATGATACTACTAACACTAAATAACTAACTGGCATTTCTAAGGATTGTTAATGTGTAACTCAATATCCTGATGTACTAGGCTATGGAATATTAGTGGGTATTTTGGTCTACGTGTTATCATGGTTATCAAAGGTTATCATTCCACTTCGCTATATCTAGGGTATATATAATGCACAACCCCAGTATGCAGTGATGAACAGAATATCCATCAATCGTGACGTTCATGCCAGATTTGGTAGCATAATTTTGGAGGTTAGGTCGTAGTTATTTGATTCCCTGGTTTACAGATCCACCCACCCAATAATTTTCCACTCAGGAAAATAAAAATAACTATTATTGTTATATTCCACCGATAGCATACAAGTCTTTAGAAAATTATAATAGAAAATGGTGAAGAAATGATTCGCTTAACCCTCTCCATGCTGCAGGCAACCAGAGATGCCCTAAAGAGCTGTGTTTGTGCACAATCCAGCAGGGAGAGGGTTAAACCCTCACTGGACACACATAAAGACCAGCAGGCCTAATGACACAAAATCTAAGCCAATTTGATTGCATATACTGGTAAATATGTATATAACAAAAGTCAAGTCCAATTTCATAACAATTACTATACCACTGACAAGTAGTACACATTTTGAAAATAATTGTGGATTCAATTCAGAGTAATTTATCTGTACTGTCACTTACAACAATCAATGTCAATGATATTAATGTTCTGCCAATCGACCATTCATTTATTTTTATATTGGACCCGACCAACTATCCAGAATACCAAATGATATTTATTTATCTTTTTGACCACCAGGGTCAAAATTATCACCGAAAAATCTGTAAACCGGGAAATCAAATAACCATGGCCTTACACACTCAACTTGTCCTTCAAATATTAACTATCCTATATACAGAGAAATATGATACTTATGTCTGAAACAATTAGCTTGCATATTGCAAGGTGTAGCAAATCTACAGCCTAACTAGGATACTTGCTTCCATTGGCTTTATTAAAAGAAACTGATGAAAAAGATACATAAAGCCTTAACGAGAGATGTTCAACTCAACTGATTACGTTTCAAATGAAAACCAAAATTGTGTCCATGGAAAAATTTCAATGCACAGATAATGTCATAAATTCTAATGTTCTTTTAATATTTCATGGTTAGGAAATTTGACAAATAATCTGCATTTCTTTCTAAGCAAGTATGGTAGACCTATTTATAATGTTTGATGAAGACACAGGTAATTATATTTTCAACACTAACATGATTCGAATATCTTCACAGCTCAATCGATGATATGACAATGCACATATATTGATGATGTGATACCCTGCAAATAATTAACATGACAATATGACTATTTAAAAAGTAATTAATCTGCAAACGATCTATAAATTATTCAAACTACACATAAGCTATTCAAACTACAACAAACCATGCAATGCAATGCATATGCCCCCAGAATATAGTAGTTAGTTCTATGGATTATTATAGGGATGATGGAAATGCCATTCTATCTGCTAGAAGGCAGACTACTTTGGTGTCATGAAAATGAACAAGAACATCTACATGAAGTGTGAAATTTCAGAAGCATTGCCAACACAACAGATATTGTACAAAGACGACATTTCTTTCACCGTGTGATCCCAAATTGTCTTTGTTGATGTGTTATTGTTCCTGACAAGTTCATTAATTTTTTTTAAATTCTATCTTAATATCAGAAAGTCTGGATATAAAAAAAGTGTGTCTAATATAATATATTTATTAGAAAAAAAATGCATGTCAATAACTGACTGTCGAGCTAAACAGTTTTGATTTAACTGCTTAATGAATTAGTGTTTTATGTTGCAGCAGGAATATTTCACCCATATGCAACAACATCAAACTTAATTATTACTTAATGAAATACGTTATATATATAATTATAATAATATGCACTACCTTAATGATTGCAAGAAAGTAATGTTTTAAAATAGCAACGCCACAAGCACTTTGCGTTGTGCAAAAATACAATCGCCAAGCAATTTACATCTTGAGCAATTGTTCCTAATAAATAAACGTAATTAAAAACAAACCTTTTGGTTGACAATGCATACAAAACTTCAACTGGTCAAATCGACTGATCCGAGTCATTGAAACGAATAATAACGATGCAATTAATATATATCTTGCCATGCTAATATGGTGTGTGTATATAATAATATGGAAAGAGAGGTCATGTCATCCCATCCACCCTTGATGAGCAGTGTTGGAATAGTCCAAACAATGAATGAGTCATTCCATGTGATGAACTGATGGGGAGAGAGAGGGTTTGTGTGATAAATACCATGCAAATAGGTAACAGGAGAGGGAGGAAAAATTAGTAGGCAAATGAAAAGAAAAAATTAATAATGTGGTTAGCGGTGGGGGGGTTATTGAGGTCAAGGTCATCCCAGGAATCTAAGATGTACCTGAATTGTATGCTGTTGCATAAAAATCTGCATCAACAGAGGAGAGGAATCTCTCCACAGAAGCCCCAAACTGAAAACAGGAAATTGAAATTATAACAAACGGAAAAGCAAGAAAAGGATCAAACTCAAAAAAAGGATGTAAAACACAAATGAGGACAGCAGTGTGTGTTTGTGACAAAATCAAAAAGCAAAGCTTCTGGTTTCCTCTAAAGAAAATATCTTACGACATTTCAAAGGGATGTTCGGACACTTTTTTTGTCGTTGTTATCAACTGTACGCACATCTGGCTAGCCGCAGTATTACAAGTGAAATAAACAGCATGGCCACTTAGACAATCGGAATCTGTCTGATCCTTTGCGTTGAATCGACAATCCAGCGATCAAAATTTACATTAAAACTTACTAGCACGAATAGTGATAAAAATAACCAAAAAAAACACCCATGAATTTCCACTAGTCCTTAGGATAGCTTCAGAATTGGGAGAAATGGCCCAGGCTAGTGGACTACTGGTCAATTTCACGCAAGAGTCAAGAATTCACGTTTCAATTTATTTTATTTATTTACATATATTTTTGTTGACTCCAGTAGAGCATTGCCTGATTTATACCCGACTGGAGACTGTATTCTCCTTGTCACAACAATAGCCATGGTGGGCTCGTGTTACCATACGTCATTCCTCGCCCCTTCTCCCCACCTCCCCCCTACTATTACCCTCAACATTGTTGTGCTTTCTACAACAAGTGGGGGAAACCCCTAACCTAAAATTACTCCGCTTAGGATCGCTATAATAGATAATCAATGAAGAATGATGTGGTGCTGTATTCCTGTCGATAGATGGCGCTTTATGGTTGGGGATGGGGGGAGGTGACCACGAGGAATGACACAGACTAACGGCCGAGATGATTGCCCTCATAACGAGCAATATAGAATCTGTCGATGGCGGTTACTCCATTCCGATATCATTGCAAATAACGCGGGGGAGGGCAAGCGATCTATTTTCGGAAAATGTCAAATGCAATCATTGTTTGTCTCTTGCCGTTTTTCTTTTTTTCTTGTGTGTGTTAAGTGATGCAATTACAGAGATTTCGCTTCAGATGACTTCAATTTATTGTCCCCCCCCCCCCCCCCCACCCCCCCCCCCCCCCCCCTGCCTACTGCCACCCCTTTGACAGTTTTCCGAAATTCCCAAGGTGATTTAATCCATATCGACTTGTTTACAACTCGCCACGTGCTTCATCGCGGCATTACGATCGCAAAATCTTAATTCGCTTAGCAGTACGTGAAATACGTTAAGCTTGCGTTCAAAACTCGCTCAAGTATGCAAGCATGTCATGGCAAAAATTACAATATGACATTTCACCGAGTACAAAAGCACCAACGGCGAAAAACATTCCCTGCACTTTTGAATCTGGATTTTTCGAAAGGACAATGATGTATACTACAAAGAGGGCTTGAGCTCCCTACAGTGTTGTAGCACAACAGAGGTCTGGTTAAATTTTTAATCTGAACGCTGCCACGATCATAGACCTTGCGATCTTTGTACCTGGCAACCCCTACTGATAATGGCTGGAGCAGCTCTTCCTCAAACCTTTGTTAAGAGGACAAAGGGAACGACTCGGACAAACCCGGAAATGGGGGTGGGGGGTGGGGGTGCCCTGTCTCTCCTCGATAGCCTCGCTTACTCCGATCTCTCGCAAACATATCCTGGTTTCGGCCGCAAATCACGGAAGAACGAACACGTAGGTTGTGTGACAGCCGGTAGACAGTAAATCCTGCATTCGTGTATATAACTACAGTTGCATGAATTATTATCTAAATATTGCAATCCCTGTAACAAATTTATCAAGACATTGGATCTTGCTTTCTGCTTGATGAAATGCAAATGATTAATAAATCATCTGAACAATCATTCAACAGCCGGTCATTTAGTCTTTAAAAGATGAATGAAATATTTTAAATGAAATATTTATGATTGAAAGTAACAATTGCCTCAGCACTTCAGTACCAAATATGCTAGAATTGTATCTGAACTGAATACCGTATATAAAAAAAAAGTAGAACACTGAACGCAATTACAGGCATTTGGGAAGCAGACATCTGGGTAGTTTCTATACATTCATATCTGAATATCACTGCAATAAATCATAAAACGCGAAAAGAAATCTCATAAAATTTGCCCCTATCACGTAGAAACAATACAACCCTAGTAACACGCTCTATCTCACAACTTTGTTATATGGTTATTGTAATGTAAAAGCATTTTGAATTACATGATTTATTATATGACTCGAGCCAATTTCCTTTTGGAGATAAAACAGTGGCGACCTAATTTCGGAATTCTGGATTCTGTTCTGCGATCGCGATTGGTCGTAATTGTTTAATTGTTCTGCTATGTGCATGCTCGGTCGCATCTGCAGATCTGTGCGGAACTCAGAATTTCAGTGGAAAACTTGCTATGGCGTGGCGATTAATTATCGTAACAAACAAGGCCGGGTTGGTCGGCATTGTTCTGGTGCCTGAGTTAGTAGCTGAAAGCCCTGGAACGGTTTGCTGCCGGAGTTCTTTAATTAACATATTCACTACCAGTCTTTCATCTGGATATTCATTGTGAGGTTACCTGCCGCTAATTAGGAAATATATTTTCTCACAATCCTCGGCAACTTTTTCCTCCCTTTCTCTGTCAGGGCCCCGGACATCATTTGCATAATGAATTATGGATACGCGGCTTTCAAATCATGCTTTATATATTTTTTTTCAAAATAGACCTCCCCCGAGTCGGTGGCTATGGCAATAAATACCTGGCCTTTCAAACACGCTGTGGAGGTCACTACTCTGCTTACAAATGGAAGACTCTGCTAATGTTGTATGTGCATGCCGTTCAAAATTAAGGGATGCGAAACGAAAACGATCAAAAAATACTGATCATCCGTGATAAATATCACTGTAGCACTAATGGAAATGGCAGAAAAGAAAAATGCAAATGGTGCAATAGAAAAATGCAAACTAAATGAAATCAAAGTCTTTTTGATCACCTTTGAGTTGGTACATAGAAGTGAGGAACATTAGTTATACTACTACACCATCATCAATATGTGGTAAGCCGACATGTGATCATATAATTTTGCACAATATTTTGTAATCTTGAAAAAGATACCACTATTCAAACCAGTGTCTTTATCATCAAACATGTCTCTCGACAAAAATGAATTTCATGCAAATTGAGGAACAGCATTATTCTTCACTGCACAACTATTCAAAGGAAAAATAATAGATTGCAACTTATACTGTGCCTAGTGGAGGTGAAAGAGAGAAAAGGGAGATAAATAAAAAGAGTGAAAGTGAAAGGCAGAATCAGAAAAATAGACATAGAGTCAGAGAGAAAGTGAGAGAGAGAGAGAGAGAGAGAGAGAGAGAGAGAGAGAGAGGGAGAGAGGGACTTCCTCTGTCATGTTGAACTTCAACTCCATGCGGTGGTTTCCATGGCAACCTCCCTTGGTGCCAAGAACCGTGGGCATTTGTAAGGGGACATATTTTCTGGGACTAGCCCAATGTTGGGTTAGTTTATAAACATTCGCATCTGATTGCATTACCATTTTCTGCTCCACTGTGTCAACTTGCCTAGCATGTTCATTGACATCTAATATGTATACAGTTGTAATTTGTAAATAAAGATATTTTCTGAAATTTACGATTCCGAATTTGGCATTGGAAATCCAATACGCAGGGTGTGAACGCACTTCTAACCCTAAGAGTGTTCATGTCATGTTCAATAGTCAGAGTATCCGTTCACAAAGCTCTCTTATCCACTAAGAGACCATAGCACTCTCTTTGCCGATAGCTAATGCACTGCTAAGAGAGCGCTATGCTCTCCAGACATGAGAACAACAAAATGAATTTTTGGAGGAAAATCATTTTGGAAATATTCTGGAGCACAAATAAACCACACAATAGTTCAAATAATTTCACAAAAAATTATCCAAATGGAAAAACAAATCCACCGTTCAGCAGAAAATTCTCATGTCTGGGCCTATTAAGAGAGCTAAATGTGAAAGGATACCCAGGCCTACTCTAGTATCAGCTTGTAAATTTATATTAAATGTACAATTCTGAAATTTGGTATTGTATATTCGCGACCGAGAACATAAATGCACTTGATGTTTGAGGCCCTGTGGGTTAATGGTGTTATAAACCATGTCTTATAGGCAATTAAGTTAGAGAGAGAGAGAGAGAGAGAGAGAGAGAGAGAGAGAGAGAGAGAGAGAGAGAGAGAGAGAGAGAGAGAG
>JAUTBQ010151154.1:0-13998 GCA_032361185.1 Lepetodrilus ovalis | reverse complement strand
TTCATTGGCAAAGCCTGTATCAGCGGTGATGATCGTACCTTCTGCAAGTATATCATTGCTTAAGTTCAGCTTTTTATAACGTGCTTGGATGCCCTTGAGGATGGGTTGTAAGGTGTGGTGTTCTTGTCCTTCACCAAAGGCATCGGCGCCGATGATGATTTGGTGTTTTTTATCCACACTGGCAATGCCATTGTAACCTTGGATGGTGCCTTTGCTGGTGGTCATTTTGGCGGATTCATTATCGGTGATATTGCTTTTGACTTCGGCTATTCGCTTCCCTTTTCCCATTCGAGGTTCATTGTTATTTAAGAAACGTCGGCTTGTTATATTTTTAATGAATTGTTCGTTTTTTAATATATAAAATTCATCTACTAACTTAAAATTATAGTTTTTGAATTCTTTTTTATTTTCAAGAACCTTTAACAAACGACTTTTTCCAATGCCAAAAGGCCCAACCAAATGAATTGAAAGAGCTTTATTATTTTTAAGAATCTCTACTATTTCTTTTTTTTCTGTTTTAAAAAATGTCGTTATTTCTTTTTTCTTTTTCTTATCTTTTTCTTTACAATTTTGTTTTACTTTATTGTTTAAATTTTTATCTGAACTTGACATTCTTTTATATTAATGATTATTTGTTTAATATTAAGCAATACACTTAATTAAAGCAACTAATAAATTGAATTATCATAATTAAAATTTTAAGTATTTTGTAATTTCTATAGTTTTTAAAATTTTAGAATAAGAAATAAACACATTGTATAGATACTCATTACTCAATTAAACATGTAAGGAGTATAATAAAAAGATATAAAAGGAGAAATAATGAATAATTATGAAAGAATAACACCAAAAAGACCTAAGGATATTGAGAAAAAAAGAGCTTTCTTAATCGGCGCAGGAATTGGTTCTTTATCAGCCGCTGAATACTTAATGCGGGATGGACATATGACTGGTGGTCAAATCACAATCTTTGAACAAGATAATATCAGTGGTGGAGCAATGGATGGAATCGGAAATCCTGAAAATGGTTTCGTTGCTCGTGGTGGCAGAGAAATGGAAAAACATTACGAATGTTTATGAGACCTTTTTTCAGCCATCCCTTCAATTGAAGAAAAAGGTAGAACGGTTCTTGACGAGTTTAGAGAATTAAATGAAGCTGATCCCAACTTCTCAAAGGTTAGAGTAATTTATAATCGGGGAGAAAAATCTCGTAATACAAAATTAGGATTAACTGAAAAAAATACGAAACAATTAACAGAACTACTGTTAAGCACTGAAGAAAGTCTTGGAGCAACCACGGTTGCAGAATACTTTGATGAATCATTTTTTGAATCTGATATGTGATTGTATTGAAGAAGTATGTTTGCTTTTGAAACATGGCATTCACTTGTTGAAATGAAGCGTTATATGCAAAGATTCATCCACCTAATGCCTGGAATGAGCACAATGAGAGATCTATTATTTACAAAATATAATCAATATGATTCTTTAATTTTGCCGCTTAAAACAGCTTTAAAAAATAAAGGCGTTAAGTTTCAATACAACACTGTTGTTACTGATTTAGACCTTGCTTTTTCTGACAAAGAAAAAACAGTAACTGCAATCCATCTTGAAGAAAAAGGCGAAAAGAAAGTAATTAAAACCACTGCTTCAGATTTTGTCTTCTTCACCAATGGATCAATGACAGAAAATTCAACTTTAGGAGATATGGAAACTGCACCAATCTTAGATCGAAGTGAAGGAGCAGTTTGAAAACTTTGAAAAAAAATCGCTGCTAAAGACAAATCATTTGGAAACCCAGAAGTATTTTGTGGTGATATTGATAAAACAAAATGAGAATCATTCACCATTACTTCAAAAGGTCCAAAAATGAGAGGGCTATTGGAAGATTTTGCTGAACGTAAATTCTTACCTAATCGCACTGCAACTGGCGGTATTATTACCATTAAAGATTCTAGTTGACTAATGAGTGTAACTGTTAATAGACAACCACAATTTAAAAATCAACCTGAAAACGTAACTGTTTCATGAGCTTATGCTTTATTCCCTGATAATCCAGGTGATTTTATTGACAAAAAAATGAGTGACTGTTCAGGTCGTGAATTACTTCAAGAATTACTATACCATTTAGGAATAGATGAAAATGAAATGAAACCATTTATTGATGAATGTATTGTGATCCCTGTAATGCTACCTTATATTACTAGTCAGTTTATGCCTAGAGTTAAAGGTGATCGTCCAGATGTTATTCCTGCAGGAAGTAAAAACCTTGCCTTTTTAGGGCAATTTGCTGAAATTCCACATGATTGTGTCTTTACAGTTGAATATTCTGTTCGTTCAGCAATTATGGCAGTTTATCACTTCTTAAACATTGAGAAAAAAGTACCAGAAATTTATGCTAGTCAATATGACATTAGAGCATTAATGGGCGCTACTCAAACAATGGAAAGTGATCATATCGGAATTAAAACAAAACTAATTAAAAGAATTATCAAGAAAAAACTAAAAGATACAGAATTTGGATTTCTTGTTAAAGATAAAAAATAATTTAAATTACTAATCTGATTCCATATCTTAATAATAAATAAATAACCCTTGTGATGAGGGTTATTTTTTAATAAAAATCAAGTTATTGAATCTATCATTGAGTAAAAATAATATAAATTAAGTTAATAAACTGTATATTTAATTTTATTAAGGCAATTCAAGGAAAATACTTTAATTGCTTTAAAATGATATAATGAATAACATGAACAAAAAACATAAAAAGTATACAAAAATTGAAAAATTTTCTGCAACTTTAAAAAGAATTAAGATAACTGATGCGCAAGATGCATTAATAAATGAATTATTCATGGAAATGCGATCCATAGATGAAAAACTTAGGTCTGTTATCGATATAGATAATAATGTTTTATTGATGCCTCTATTATTGCTTGAGGGCGAAAATACTTCATTAATAGAGGGAACAAGAACACTAATAGAAGATTTTGCTTATGATATTGAAGAAATGAACAATATTCCCCAATGAGAAACAAGAAATTTATTAAGTTTATATGAAGAATATATTTTAGACAATTTTTATAGTGACAACTTTGTGTTTTCAACAAATTCTATTGAAAGATTGCATCTTGATCTTTTTAAAAACAAAAAAAACTCTAAATTTAAAATGGTATTTGATATTTCAAAAAGAATTGAAAAAGTTAAGCCAGGTAAAATTCAAACTAATAATAAATCTTGAAACTTTAATGGCACTTCAAGCAAAATTGATGATGCTTTTTTAGTTTTCTTAGATCCTGCTCTTAAAAAAGAGTATATGGATGATTTACTAAACGTTTTTCAAAATAAAATTGAAAATAAAGAGTTGTTAGTCAAACACATTATTATTTCTCACCCAATTTTTGAAGCGATCCACCCTTTTAATGATGGAAACGGTAGGATTGGTAGATTACTTTTATCACTAAGTTTTAAAATACTGTTTAAAAGTATTAGGTTTCCAATCTTCTTATCAGAAGCTTTTCAAAATGAAAAAGAAGAATATCAAATCCTTCTTAGAAATGTTCAACTACACAATGATTATTCTTCATGAAATGCTTGAAATTCTTTCTTTATAAATTCATTAATTTTTACAAAAAGAAAAATGGAAAAACGCGTTAATAACTTAATAAAATTATGGAAAAAAATTAGTGATACCAAAGCAGTAACAACTGAGATAAGAACAAAAATTACAAAATTATTTTTTAAGTACTATAAACTAAATAAAAAATATACCATAAACCAAATAATGAAACAATTTCCAAAAGTTTCAAAACAAACTATTTATAGTGATTGAAATTTAGTGATTAAAGAACTTGAAATAGAAAAAAATTTAGATGGTTATTATACATTTCATAAAATAGAAAAAATCCTGAGATCGATTTAAATTATTGATTAAACTGTTGCTGCCAAAAACCTTAAAATAATTTCTGAAGTCACTGCACCAGGATCTGGTGTACCGATTGAACGATCACCTAGGTAACTAGCACGACCTTTAGTTGCTTTCATGGTTTTAGTTGCTTCCATATAAGCGATTAGTTTACTTTTTAAAGTAAAGGTATCATTAATGACTCCAGAGTCTTTTTCAATTCCACCTCAAACATCATAAAGGGTTTTTTCACCTAAGTTAGCTTGGCCGGCATCATGGATTCGCTTAGCAGCTGTACAGATCATTTTTTTAAAGTTTTCAAAATTTCAAATATTTTCTTCTTTTAAAACGAGTGAACCAGCAATAAACGCCATCCCATAAATAGCACCAGAAGTTCCACCGACAACGTTCATTAAGGTGCTACCAACATAATAAAAAATTTTTTGTGGGTCATCATCAACACTATTTAAGTTTTTAATAATTGCATTAAATCCTCGTTGGAGGTTTAAGGCATGATCACCATCACCAATTTTTTGGTCCATGGTAGTGATTTCGACTTCTCTTTCATTAATTTCCTGGCTTATATTGATTAGTGCTTGTTTAATTGTGATCATTTCTTTTCCTTGCATGTTTTTTTAACCATTGATTTAAGGTTTTACCCCGAGCGATTTTAATTTGTTTATTTTCAACTAGAGGAATTGTAGTGAGGGGGTGGATAATTAATTTTGAAAATTCTAAGGATGCTAAATTAATAATTGTTTTATTTGCTAATTCTTGATTAATTTTTTGTGTTCAAATTTCTTTTAAATTGCAGTTAGCACTGATTTGTGTTTTAAAATCTAAACGATAAGGAGCGATTAAATCATAAGGTTTAATTAGACCATATAAAGCGTCAATAATTAAAACGTGTTGATTGACTCACTCACGATCATAATCAGCTCAATTTACTTGTTGAAAGACTTGCCCAGCATATAAATCAATTGCTTGATAAAGTTTTTCACCATGTTTTTGATGCATTTGATAAACTTCTTGGGCTTTTTGGTCTGATAAGTTATAAACTTTTTTAGTTGTTGCTAAATCAAAATATCTAACTTTTCGAAAGATGATCTTGGCAATTTCAAGATATTTTGGGCGTGGTTCAAGATTGGAACTAGGGTTCTTTAAATTAAAGGTTTTGGAAGGGTCAATAATGATGATTTTTTCCATTACTATTGGTCTTCTCCAAGTTCAGTTCAAGCTAGTGTGTCTGCTTTGCTATTGATGAGAATTTTCATTTCTTCAGTCAGTTTTAATAATGAAATTGAAGCGCCTTTCATTTCTAATGAAGTCACAAAATTACCGACTAATGTTTTAAAGACTTTAATCCCCTTTTCTTGTAACTGGGTTTGTAAATTATGATTCATAATATGAAGTTCAGAAATGGGGGTCCCTCCTAAACCATTAACAATCACGGCAACTTCACTATCAAGATAGAAGTGATCTTCTAAAATTGGAACTAGCAATTCACGAACAATTTCATGAGCCGGTGGCAATTGCATCTTTTTAATTCCTGGTTCACCATGAATTCCTAACCCAAATTCCACTTCATCTTCTTTTAAAATAAAAGATGGTTTGCCAATTTCTGGAACAACACAAGCATCTAAAGCAATGCTCATTGTTCTAACATTATTAATGACTTCATTGGCAATAGTTGTTACTTCAGTTAAAGAACCACCAGCTTCAGCTTTTGCCCCGGCAATTTTATGAATAAAAATGGTTCCCGCTAACCCTCTTGCTCCTGCCAATTTATCAGCATTAGGAATAGCAACATCATCTGCAACAATTACTTTATTTACTAAAAAATCTTTGGTTTCCGCCAGCATTCTGCCGGCCTCAAAGTTTAATCGATCTCCAGTGTAGCTTTTAATTATTAAAAGCGCGCCTGCTTCGCCAGTAACGGCTTCAATTGCTGCTTCAATTTGATTAGGAGTTGGAGAGGTAAAAATAGGTCCAGCAATCGCTGCATCTAACATTCCATAACCAACAAAACCACCATGAGCAGGTTCATGACCAGCGCCACCGCCTGAAATTAAAGCAACTTTGTTAGGGTTGATTCTTTTTCTAGTAATAACATCAAAATTAGTTAGTTTTAATAATTTATGAGGAGAGTTTGCGACAACGCCTTTCAGCATTTCATCAATATAATTTTTAGGATCATTAATAATTTTTTTCATTATAAATTATGTTTTGCCTTATATGCTTTAACTAATTGATCGGCTTTCATCATAGCCTGATAAACAGCTTCTTCTTCAATTTTGAATGGATAAGAATGAATGGTTTCATCCTTATGAACAGTTTTTTTGGCAACAATGCGCATTTTTGCTTCAACATCTTCAATAATTCCTAAATCATTAAGGTCTGTTGGTAATCCAATTTTGATGCAGAAACTTACAATTTTTTCAAATGCTTCAAGGTCATTATCGAAAATCGCTTGAGAAATTGCTCCAAAAGCAACTTTTTCACCATGGAAAAAATGGTGTGTTTCTTCTAATTCAGTTAACCCATCATGAATTGAATGAGCTGCCGCTAATCCAGATGATTCAAATCCTAAACCTGATAGTAATGTGTTGGATTCAACAATTATTTCAAAAGCTTCATTAATGGTATTGGCATCAGAAGCCGCTTTTGCTGCTTCCCCATATTTATATAAATTTTCAGCACATAAAGTTGCTAAAGCAAAAGCTGCTTTTGTTGATTTTCCGCCAGCCATATTTGTGGCATTAGCATCAATACAAACCTTTGCTTCATAATAAGTCGCTAGTGCATCACCCATTCCAGAGACCAATAATCTAGTTGGGGCATTAATAATTAAAGATGTATCTACTAAAACAATATTAGGATTTAATGGCAAATGCATATAACTTTCAAAAGCGCCTTCAGGGGTGTAAATAATTGCTAAGGCACTAGTTGGAGCATCAGTTGAGGCTAGAGTTGGACAAATAATAACACTTAATTTTGTTAAATAAGCAACTGCTTTTGCTGTGTCAAGCGTTTTGCCACCACCAACACCAACAATAACATCAGCACCCATTTCTTTAGCTTGTTTAATGTGGCGATTAATTTCAACCATTGATGATTCACCATTGAATTTATTTAAAATTAATTCTACTTTATATTTTTCAGCACTCTTTTGAATGTTTTTTTCCGTTAATGATTTAACAAAGTCATCTAGAATTACATATGCTTTTTGACCATAAACTTTTGCTCAGTGGCCTAGCTCCTTAATGGCATTTTCGCCTTGAATATATTTTTGTGGAGAAACAAGTATTTTCATTTTTTCCTCTTTCTTTTAATTAACTTAGAATTATTATACAACCCTTCTTTAAATCTTATTTTAAAAAAAGAGCAAGAATACTCTTTTTTTGTTAATTTATTTTATTTTTGTTGGTAATTATTTATGCATCAAAAAAATTAATTGCTTGATAATTAGCGCCAAAAATTCTTTCTAACCGAACATTACCTTCTCATAATGATTTATCAGCAACAGTGATTTCAGCATTAATTCTGGTGCCATAAAAAGAAAAATTGTCAATCAACGCAATTGTTACAACAGGAATTTTTAGAAACCTTATTTCTGATTTTTCAAAAGCTCTACTTCTAGTTCTTCTTAGATCAGGTAATTCAATTCTAGTGAATTGGGCACTATAAAAAGCTCCGCTATCAATACTTCTCAATTTTGGTAAAATTAAAGTCCCACCCATATTTTCAAATTTACTTCAACTAAATGTACTGATGCCAACGTTGACTAAGTTGGGAGATATTAGTTTTTTAATTTTTGCATTCATGAAAGCACGATCACCAATAGTATCAACCATTGGTAAGTTTAGTTCATCTAAGGTTCTTAAACTATCAAAAGCATTTAAACCAATTGTGACAACTTTAGGTAAGAAAAGTTTGGTTAGACTTATTACATTAGAAAAATTTTGAATTTCAATAATTTCGATGCTTGCTAGAGAAATAGAGGTTAGTTTTGCTTGATTAAAGGATTCTTTACCAACTTCTCGAGCATTGGGAAAATCAATTTTGGTAACGTTAGCATTATGAAAAGCATTATATTTAATCACTCTTACTTTTGGTAAATTAACTTCAACAAGTTGATTACCTGAATCAGGGTTTTCCATTGCAAAAGCATTTTCACCAATTTGTAAAACATCAGGAAGAGTGACTGAAATTAATTCTTTTTCATTCATAAAAGCATTATCAGGAACAGCTGAAGTGATGTTTAAAAATTCTTCTTCTTTTTCAGGAGTTGAAAATTTTCCCTCAAAAATATTAAGACTTTTATAACTCGGTTTACCCGATGGTTTAATTGGTTTATCTGTTGATGCATCGGTCCCACATGCTACAGCTGTGATAATTGGGGTCATTACTAATGAAGCTGCCACAACTCCTAACCCAGTTTTTGTTAATAGATTTTTTTTCTTACTTATTTTTTTCATATCATTATTATATCTAAAAACAATAGTGTTAATATGGTTTTTAAAAGAAAAAAAGCAAATATGCTTTTTTAGTTTATGGATTTATTAATGATATTTTTAAGCGTTAACAAATGTTATTGATGAATAGTTAGAACCAAAAATTACTGCTAAACGAGCATTATTTTCTCATAATGTTTTATCTTCAACAGTTATTGTGGCATTTTGTTGCAAACTTTCAAAAGCTTTGTCACCAACATTATTGATGTTTAAAACTGGAATTTTAAGGGTGGTGATCAAGGCAGATTTAAAGGCTGAAATTCCAACTTTGATTGCTTGAGATAAAATTAAGGTTCCTTCCATGTTTTGTAAATCAGCAACAGCAAACGCACTCAATTCAATATTAACTAAATTGGGGGCAATTAATTTTTTCACATTTGAAAATCAAAAAACACTAGCACCAACATTTTCAAGAAGAGGGAAATTTAATTCGTCAAAATCTTCATCTAACTCCTCAAAGACATTATTACCAATTGTTATCACTTTAGGTAAAAAAAGTTTAGTAAGTTTTTCAACACCAGTAAAAGTTCGATCTTCAATTACTTTTATGTTTGCCAAAGAAATTGAAGTCAATGTTTTTTGGTTAAATAAATTAAGACCTAGTTTCTTAACATTAGGAAAATCAATTTTGGTGACATTAGCATTATGGAAGGCATTAGTTTTAATTTCGTTAACCATTGGTAAGTTAATTTCAGTTAGTTGATTTCCATCATCGGGGTTATCCATTGCAAAAGCGTTTTCTCCAACTGTGACCACTTGGGGTAAACTAATTGATTCCAACAAAGTTTCATTTTGGAATGCCCCATCAGGAATTGTGTCAGTAATTGCCATAAATTCAGCTTCTTTTGCAGTTGTTGAGAATGACCCCGTGAAGTTATTCACTAAAGTTGCAGGTTCAATTTTTGATCAGTCGATCAGTTCTGTTGCAGGTTTAATTTCTGATCAGTTGATCGGTTCTGGAATTGGCGTCGGTTTAGCATCTGAACCACAAGCAATTGCAGTCACAATCGGGGTCATTACTAATGATGACGCCACAATTCCTAACCCTGTTTTTGTTAATAGATTTTTTTTCTTACTTATTTTTTTCATATCTTTATTATATCTAAAAGTAGTGGTGTTAATTGCTTTTTAAAAACTTGTTTTGAAATCTTTATAAAAAAAAGAGTAATAAAACCCTTTTATTAATTTGATGAAATATAAATTAACATTATTTTAATTTAAGCATTAACGAATGTTATTGATGAGTAGTTAGCACCAAAAATAGCTTCTAAACGAGTATGGCCTTCTCATAGTGTTTTATCTTGAACTGTTACTGTTGCATTTGCTTTTATTGAATGGAAAGCAGCATTTACAACATCATTAATACTTAACACAGGGATTTCAAGATTAAGCATATCAGCAGTATAAAAAGCTCCATATTTAATGTTTTTTAATTTTGGTAGAGACAAGGTATCTTGTTCTTCAAGCCATGCAAAAGCTAAAGCATTTTGCCCTAAACTAACAAGGTTAGGAACATTGATTTTTTTGATCTCTGAGTATGAAAATGCTCAGTCTCCAATTGTTTGAACTAAAGGTAGTTCCAATTCATCCATCCTGTCTAAATCTTGAAATGCAGAACTTTTAATTGTTACGACTTTAGGTAAGAACAGTTTTGTAAGTGAAGTTACTCTCTCAAAAGTGCGTTCTTCTATCACTTCAATACTTCCTAAAGAAATGGAATGAAGGTTTCTTTGATCAAAGGTTTCTTTTCCAATTGTTCTAACATTGGGAAAGTCAATTGCTTCAACATTAGCATTATGAAAAGCATTGTAATTAATAGTTCTTACTTTAGGTAAATTAACCTTGACTAGTTTATTACCTTCATTGGGATTATCCATGGCAAATGCATTTTCACCAATTGTTAAAACGTCAGGAAGAGTTACTGAAATTAAATCTTTCTCATTCATAAAGGCATCATTTGGAACTTTATCAGTAATATTTAAAAACGCTTGTTCTTTTTCAGGAGTTGAAAATGTTCCTTCAAAAAAATTTATGGTTTTATAGGGAGGATCAATCGGTTTAACTGGAACAGGTGTATCAGCTCCACAAGCCACAGCTGTAATAATTGGGGTCATTACTAATGATGCCGCCACAACTCCAAGACCTGTTTTTGTTAATAGATTTTTTTTCTTACTTATTTTTTTCATACCATTATTATATCTAAAAAAGTAGGGTGTTTATATGGTTTTTAAGGTTAGCGTTTAATATAACAAAACGATTTTTTGATTTATAAAATTTAATTGTTTAATGAATTATTAAATTAAGAAGTATATTGTTTTCATTGGATTGAAGCAAAATTAGGACCAAAAATTTCTCTTAACCGTATTTGAAAAGTTTGATCAGTGTTTGTTCAATAAGAAACGTCACTAACAAAAACTTCAGCATTCACTACTGCGCCATAAAAAGTTAAAATACTATCAATCTGATTTATATTGGTTAATTTTGGAATTTTTAAAGAATTAAAAGGTGAATTTTGAAATGTTACTGAGTTAATTTTTGTTAACAATGGTAAATCAATCGATGTGAATTGAGCGTTGTAAAATGCACCGACTCTAATTTCATTTGCCATCGGCAAAGAAATAGCTCCTTGTATAATTCTACCGTTAAAAGAACCATTGCCAATAATTTCTATTTTTGGTAGAGAGATTATTTCTGTGTCATTAAATAAAACTCTAAAAGCTCCTGATTTAATTTCCTTAACTTCTGGCAAAGATATTGTTTTTAAATTATTCATACCATCAAAAGCATCTACCCCAATTTCAGTTACTGATGGTAAATTCAACTCTACAACATTTCGATATTTTTCAAAAGTACTGTCTTCAATTATTTTGATTTTAGGTAATGTTATAGAAGTTAATTTAGTTGCACTAAACAATTCTCTTCCAAGTTTTCTAACGCTTGGGAAATTGATTTTATCAACATTGGAATTATGAAAGGCATTATATTTAATAGTAAGTACTTTAGGTAAATTAATCTCGATTAGTTTATTACCATCTCCAACCGCATCCATTGCAAATGCATTTTTACCAATTGTTGTAACGTCAGGTAAAGTAATTGATTCTAATTCAGTTTCATTCATAAAGGCATCATTAGGTACTTCATCAGTAATATTTAAAAACGCTTGTTCTTTTTCTGGTGTTGAAAATTTTCCTTTAAAAGTATTAATGGTTTTATAGGGATTAACCGGTTTAATCGGAGCATCAGTCCCACAAGCCACAGCAGTGACAATGGGAGTCATTACTAATGATGCCGCCACAACTCCAAGGCCAGTTTTTGTTAATAGATTTTTCTTTTTGCTTATTTTTTTCATATCAATATTATATCTAAAAAGGATTAGTGTTTGTATGCTTTTTCAAAAAAAAGATTATCAAAATATTTAATGATTATGAGAATTCTTAGTGAAAAGAATTGATTTAACAATGATTACAAAATAATTAATGAGTTATTTTGTTAATACTTAAAACTAAGCAGTTTTTCATTGAATTGAAGGAGCATTAAGTCCAAAAATGTCGATTCGACGAGCTTGGAAAGTTGGATCTGGATTGGTTCAATCTTGAACACTATCAACATAAACTTCAGCACCATCTGCAGTACTAGAGAATGTCGAACTTCCAATTACTCCAGGCATTGTCAATTTTGGAATCACAAGTGATGTTAAAACTGAAAGTTGAAATGCTTCTTGACCGATTAGTTTTAATGAAGGGAAATTAATTGCAGTAAAACTGGCACTAAAGAATGCAAAAGCGCCAATCTCTTCAACTTTACTAAAAGAAATTGAGAGGTCTTTAAATTCTCGTCCTCGAAAAGCAGCTTCACCAATATTTTCAACTTCTGGTAATGAAATATTTTTGATTTTTAAGGCTGATAAATCACTTGCGAAAGCAGATTTACCAATGATTTTAACTTGTGGTAAAATAATGTTTTCTAATTTTCATGTATCGGCAAAAGCAAAATCCTCAATTTCAGTTACTAAGGGTAAATTTAAACTTGTCACTTCACTAAAATTACGAAATACTTGCTTTCCAATTGATTTAATTTTGGGTAGTGAAATTGAAGTAACATTAGTGCTATCAAAAATTTCTTTTTCTAATTTTCTGGCATTCGGAAAATCAATTTTTTTAACACTAGTATTATGAAAAGCATTATATTTAATTGTGATTACTTTTGGCAAGTTGACGGTTACTAACTCATTACTAGCACTTGATTCAGTCATGGAAAAAGCATTTTGACCAACTGTTAAAACATCAGGAAGGGTAATTGAAATTAAACCTGTTTCATTCATAAAGGCATTATTTGGTACTTCATCAGTAAGGTTTAAAAATTGCTCTTTTTTTTCAACACTTGAAAATCTGCCTTCATAAGTATTAATGCTTTTATGAATAGGAACAAAAGGCTGATTTGCTGAGTTATCAGCTCCACATGCCACGGCCGTCACAATTGGGGTCATTACCAATGATGCTGCAACGACTCCAAGGCCAGTTTTTGTTAATAGATTTTTTTTCTTGCTTATTTTTTTCATATCTTTATTATATCTAAAAAACAATAGTGTTAATATAGTTTTAAGTTATTCTAAATTATGTTTACTAATTATTTTTTTATTAAGCATTAATAAAAGTTATTTGGTTAAAATTTGGTCCAAAGATATCTTCTAAACGAGCGTTGCCTTCTCATAATGTTTTATCAGCGACAGTAACTATAGCAGTTGCTTGAATATTATTAAAAGATTCATTGGCGATATTGTCAATATTTGCAAGCAAAATTTTTAATGTTTGAATCGGTGAAGACTCAAAAGCGCCAACACTAGAACTTACAAGTTTAGGTAAATCAATTATGGTAAATGAAGCAACACCAAATGCACCCAAACCAACATTTACTAAATCAGGTAAAGATAGTGTGCTCATATCTTCAAAACCGCTTAATTCAAAAGCGCTACTCCCAACACTAATCAGTTTTGGGGCAGTTAGCATTTTCACATCTAAATAACGAAAAAGATTTGATCCAATCATTTCAAGAGCAGGAAAGTTAAAATTAACAATCGTACTACTTGCAACATTAAGAAAGACATCATTTTTGATTGTAACCACTTTCGGTAATGAAAGATAAGTCAACAATGTCACATCTTTAAATGTATTATCTTCAAGTGTTGTTATTTTTGGTAGAGAAATGGAATGTAATCTTTCTTGATTAAATAAGTTTGTTCCTAACTTTGTCACATTCGGAAAATCAATGATCTCAACCTTTGTGTTATGAAAAGCGTTATTCTTAATTTCTTCTGCATTTGGTAAATTAACACTAGTTAAATTATTATTATCAGGATCATCCATCGCAAAAGCGTTTTCACCAATAACCTTAACACCAGGTAAAGTGATTGAGTTTAATCCAATTTCATTTTTAAAAGCATCTTTGGGAATTTTGTCGGTGATTGCCATAAATTCAGCTAATTTTTCTGGGGTTGAAAACGTTCCGATAAAAGTATTTTGAATTTTTAAGGCCGGATTAATTTCTGACCAAGCAACAGTTTTATTTGGAATTGGAGTAGGT
>JAUTBQ010151143.1:0-13998 GCA_032361185.1 Lepetodrilus ovalis | reverse complement strand
TATTCTGGCGGGTATTGATGAGTTTTCTGCAAGTCCTAGAATCAATCAGTATGAAAGGAATAAACACGTGCCTGACTTTGCTACTGCTCAACGCTTAGCTAAAGCACTCTCAATTCCTGTAACTTATCTTTATGCGGATGATGATACGTTGGCTGATTTTATATTATTATTTTCAACAACAGAGAAAACCGTACAAGTACAGGTTATGAACATTCTAGGTAAAGCTCTTTAGAAAAGATTAAAACTGAGAGTCTGAAACTTAACTTAGGGTAGCAAATAGGTAGCAAAGCACAAAAAAGCCCTGTAACGCAAAACGCTACAGGGCTTTATGTATATGGCTCCTCGACCTGGACTCGAACCAGGGACCAATAGATTAACAGGCACAAAGTTAAAAATATATTTTATTACTAATCAGTCACTTACGGTATTTCCACAATCTTTAAGTGCTAGTAAACAGCAGTAAATATCAATAACTTACAGATGTTGTGACACAAAATTGACACACTCACTATAAATCATCTAAATCTTTAACAAGCTCTAAAAGCTCTGTTGTGATTTCAATTAACTCATTCAACAACTGAGAACCAATTTCCAAATGACCTTCATACTCTGCAATATTTCTTCGTTTATGGCATTGATCTAGTACACGCCATTTTGCAGTTTCTAATCCCAATGTTTGTTCAAGACATTGAAATACCAAAAACCTATTTTCTGAACGATAACCATGCCAGCGCATTGCGGCAAGTGATAAGGCATGAGCTGCACCATAAGCAAGTGTAAACTTACCATCTTGTGATAACCCACCAAGCTTTGCATCATTTAAGCGAATTTCAGCAGATGCCACCATGCCGTCAAATTCATTTTGATCAGGTGGTTCATGTTTTAACTGACCGATTTTGACAAGGTTATCCAGCTTATCTAATGACATTGGCATCTCCAATTACATTAATTTTTTCTTGCTCCATGACCCGCGTTAGAAAACTATTCTTTGCATCTAGTTTCTTTTTAATATCTGTCAACGTATAAATACTGGGATTAATAGGGCGCTGTAACTCTTTTTCTATTGGAATCAACAGATTCATTAAATCAGTATAGGCAATATCGTCGCCAATAATCATCAGATCAATATCACTCTTAGCTGTCTCTTCACCTTTGGCAATAGAACCATAAACAAATGCAAATTGGATACCACTTGTCATAGGTTGCAATGCTTGGCGTATCACATCAGAAACACCAAAGGTTTTTCTAGAAATTGAAACCAATTCATTATAGATAGGAGATTCAGGATTAGCCTGATAATGGTTTTGATTGCCAATTCGCTTGAGTGTTAGCAAACCAGCAGAAGTCATCTTTTCAAGCTCTCGCCTAATTGTACCCTTGCCCATATCAGCAAGCCTGACAATCTCATTTAAGTAGAATGTTGTATCAGGATGACCAAAGAGTAAGCCCAAAACTTTCTGTTGTGTTTTGGTAAAAAGAGAGTTTGCTATGTTGATTGCTTGTGACATTAAAAACCAATAAGTCCTAATATGGGTATATTAGGTCATTATTTGGGACTTTTCAATATGGATTACCTTTATAAACCTCATTCTCTCATTCAACTCTAATGAAAGTAATCCTTGGACATAAGAATGACGACATAACAACTCACTATTCTCAAGAAGAGATACAAGAGTTGAAAGATGCAGCGAAATTGCTTACAAATCTAAGAAAAGCAATCCCAGCGTTAAAACTTGTCGGAAAAGTGTTGGAATATACTTTTGTTGGTGCTCACGGACTTATGAAAGTAGAGGTAGTAATAACTATTCACAAGGAATAGCTACTTAATTGTCCACACATCAATAATAACAGTTAACTCATTAACTTTTGAGGTACCACCTCTCGCACCATTCATTTCCAGTAAACTCCATTCCACGTAATTTGCTTGCACATCTGCTTCCGCACTATCTAGTGCATTATTTAGTGCTTCAGTGAAATCACCATTCTCTGACTTACCTTCATAAACCTTACCTTTCATACTTACTCTCCAATTTTATATTTTGTTTGTTATACATCATTCTTTATCATTGATAATAAGCCAAGAATCCCAGCACAAATTTCTTTTTTTAGTATTAGTGCTCTTTCTAAGTCTGGAAAAAAGCCATCTCTTGGATTCCTGCCTGTTTCAATAGTTAAAGAGAATATTTTTGATCTTTCATCATTCACTATATGGCGACAATAGGCATAGTCAGGTAAAACACCTGGGTAATAATTGCCATGAAAACTAGAGGCATCTACAACTTCGAACCCAACTTCTCCATAGGATTTCATGATCGACTTAGCAATACCAGCTCCCATTTTCCGTAGATAATTATCATCAGATTCAAGCATGTACTCCCTATAATTATTACTTAAACAACCTTTAATTCCGCGTTGTTTGTCATATTTCTTTTCCCTAATATTTTTATCGCTATCGGTAAATTGATTTTCTTCTAAACCCCAAGGTATTAGCACTTTATTTGCATAACTATGACAATCAAGCAACCATTGGGTAGTGTTAAACTTATTAAGTAGCCAAATGATATTTATTGTTTCATTTTCTGAACCTGCTGACTTGCCGTGATAACTGTTATGAGTTGGATCATATGAAGCCCCCATTGTCGCTTTCTCGTCATATAACTCCTTAAAATCCCAAGCGATATCATAATTTCTATTTAAATCTACACCAATTTGAGGCCCTACATATCTTCCCATATCTAATATATCAATATGTCCTGTTTCACTCGCATTCATATTTTTTCTTTGGTATGGGAACTTTGTTTGACTAAAATATCTACCATCAGGATTCGCACAGGGTAATACCACCAAGTCAATTTTTTCGAGTATTGCATCTAATTCGGCGAAGCTGACTATATATTTACCATATCCTAATTCTGAATTTGTATTGTAAGCCTGTAAAATGTCAGAGACAAAATAAACTAATGCATCTTGAGGTATCCACTCGCGCGCATGTAAACCACCAATCAACATTAACACGGGCTTGCTTCTATCAAAGTCAGTACTAATATGAACTGCTTTATGCTCTTTTCCTTGAACTGTCTTATGAGGAAATCCCTCAATAAACCTGACATAACCAGAGAATTGCTCAACTAAATTTTCTAATACTGAATAACTCTCTGTAAGATTTAGATATTTTGATTTTTTCTGGCATTTCAAGATATCTGGAATATTGTTACTCGTATATCTATTGCTAGTCCCTACCATAGCTAATAACTTTTTATCATCATCCTTTATTTTATTATTTTTCTTTACTTCAAAGCTTGGTATAAAATTCGCCAGCGGGGAGTCTTGTTCATTAATTATTTTTGCAAAAGCATCCCAATCTGTTTCTGATACCGTATTAGCAAATACAAATTTACTTTTGTGCTTTTCAATAAAGGGTCTAATTTCAAAATTAGTAACACCTGACTGCTGGATAAAACTGACTAAGTCTTCTTTTGTTGCGCTTTCTAGGTTAATAGAAAAGCGGGAATTATCTATTTTTTTTTCACTCATTATTCATTCCTTTGATCAAAGTTTAAAAATCAAATCCTTCATTAGGAGAAACTGTATCATTTGAACAACCTCCTTAGCATCCATACCTTTAGCAACTAGATTTTTAATTGACACAGGAATTTCAAATAAGTTTAAAAGATCGCATATACAATAGTTTTTAATGAAAGCAATAGGCTGATTCTGTGTTGGTAATGACATAGCCTTCTCCCGAATAATACGATTATTAGCGATTACAGGAGTCTCAACGATTGTTAGTTTTGGGTTCTTTTGAAATTGATCATTTTCATTAATATTTATCGGACTAAAATTATCAGAACTTGTACTCATAGGAGATGCGGTTGATTGACAACGTTCTCGCCAAAAACACGAGGGTGTATACATATACATTTCGTTATATATTTCAGTCAATGTAGAGCCATGGTTTTTCCATCTATTAACACTTTGCTCAGAATAAAACTGAATTGCTAAATCCTTATCTTCAGGGTAATTAAGAAATGTATTAATTATTACTTTTGCTTGCAAAACACTTGTAATAGCATTTAATAAGCCTTGTGAAGATACTGGGTCGTATTTTATGTGTGCATCTCCAATATTAATCCAATTGCTACCAATTGATTCATCAGCACATCGCGGTGTAGCATTGTAATAAATAGGTGGTGATACTGATGTTAATGAAGTTAGCGAAAAATTAATAATACTTGATTTTTGAATGACCCATTTTAATTCATCAATGGATGATTTTTTATCAGTAAAAATAATTATTCCTGCATTCTTTTTATTATTCCAACCCCAGTGCCATTGATTTTTCGAGGCTTCAGAGTAAATCATTGCTGACGACTCACCTACTTGATGAGTCCATTGAAAACTAGTTGCGATAGTTTTGGCTAACTGCTCTCTTCTCCCTAAATCAATATTATTGTTTGTATTTGATTTGAGCTTACTCAGTGATTTACCAGTAGAATTTATGAGAAATTTTGCTTTAAACTGATAGTTGCTGAGTGTAAATATCCATTTTTTATCAATACTCTCTTCATAAGCCACTCTACCTTTATAAATATCTAAATCATCAAGTTCTTTTGCTATCTCGTAAAGTGATTGATCATGTACATACTTATTCAACAGAAAAGCAGGGGATTGTTTTTCTTTAACTTCCTCGCTACTCCATTTCAAAAAAAATCTTGCGGGAATAAAAATATTTTTTTCTAAAACTTTATCTAAAATACCGATTGAATCTAAAATAGATAGATAGTTTTTTGTTGTCGCATGATAAAAAGCATGCTTTTTTTCTTTGATATCATCAATAATCGCTACTCGATGCCCTTCTTGAACAAGCACAATAGCCATTAAGAGACCACTACTACCAGCACCTAGAATACAACAATCATATTGATCTCTCGTTATAGACATAATCTAAGCTTCGAGAACTCGTTTTAATTGATTTTTGCTATGTAGATCAGCATAAGTCTTTAAGCAAAAAAACAACCAGTTACGAATAAAATCACAATTCACTCGCCCCCTACTTTCAACTTCATGATAACAACCACCCCCGCATAAATGTTTCGCCCAACAGGTATTACAAGATTGTTGATTATTAACGTGCTTTTCTGTCAGAAAAACTCCTCGCTTTTCATCATCTAAACCCGAAATCAAATCACCTAAATGTCCACTCTCATTTTCAACATATCGATGACAAAGATAGTATTCCCCCTCTGCTGAAACAGCAGTGTATGAAGCACCTGCACCACAGGGATGGCTTTTATTCTCACCCTTATGAATTCTTTGCAAAGCTGTAAGAAAATTAAATAAACGAATTTTTTTTCCTATTTTAATAGTTCGTTTTATTTCACTACTAGCTATTTCTTTAAGCCCTTCTAAATAAACATCGAAGTGATGTTGCTGTAACTCAAATGTCGCTTTACTAGCAGATAACATTGGGGAGAAACCAACATCTTTAAAACCTAAAGATATAAACTCTTGGAAACTTTCATTTAAATTAAGATTAATCGGTGTAACAGTGACTCTTATAGAGGGATTAAACTTAGATACTTGCTCGCCCGATAGATTTAGAAAGCGAGTGCTTTGCTCAAAACTACCCAGTTTTATTTTAGTCGGTCTTAAAATATCATTAACACTTTGCTTACCATCAAGACTGATGGTTATTGTAAATTTATGTTGTTGGAAAAAATCAATCTTCTCTTTATCCAATAAAGTTCCATTTGTCGTTATTGAAAAACGTGTGATAATATTTTTTTGATGTCCTAGTGCAACAGCATATTTTGTAGCCCGTTTAATCAGTTTCCAATTGAGTAATGGCTCTCCCCCCATGAAGGCAATAACAACTTTTTCACCCCTTTTAGCTTCAGTGATTAATTTCTGAATTGCAGCTAAAGCAACTTCTTTTTTCATTAACTTGCTATTACCACCAAACGAACCACCATCAGCATAACAGTATTGACAAGCTAAATTACAGGATTGACTTACTGCTAGAGATATTGAACGTATAGGTGGAGCTAAAGAAGTAGATTTAGCATCAATGAAAGTTGCTTGTTTTAATACGGGTAAAGATTCTAAGCTCACTTCATTTCTATCTAAATATTTTCCACTGGGTAATTGCTGTTGTTTTTCTATTTGGTAAAAGCGTGAGGTGTTAATATCAAAAGCGTACTCCTCAAAAGTTGACTTAAAAAAAAGTACCATATTCTTTCCTGATATAGAGTTAGATATCATGTTTCTTAACTCTGCCTCCCTTCTTCGGTACTACAATAGTTTTTCCTTTAATAACAAAGTCTAATTCATTCTCCCAATCAGTAAATAAATCATCATATTTTTCTACGCTAAAATCATTCACTATCCAGTCGTCTTTTATTTCAACATCTTTATCATCCGCCTTATCCACTCCTACAGTTACGAAATCAGGACGACTAGAAGCCCAATAATCACAAGCACAATCTTTAAAATCATTTTGCCAAGGAGAGCACAGACCTTGTGTTAACTCTCCTGCACTTGCAATAGCTTCATTAATAAGAGCACCTTTATCAAAAAACTTTTCAACGGTGACTTTTTCAGAATTATTGATATGAACAATAGTATTTTTCTCTTCATTTACGGGTACTGGGGTCAAGTGTCTTGCTAGAGAATTGAAGTACTCTAATGACGAAGTTCTACTGGCTAATACAGACTCCCCGTTATGATTATCCTTATCAGAGATACTTTGAAGTTTTTCATCTTCTTTTACCTTTCCATACTCTATAAAATAAGGCTTGGATTCATGCAATTGTTTACCTTGAAATATATGTCTCCATATCCCACGGAAGTCTAATTCTAATCCAGGGTAACAATTAGACACTGCATATCTAGGAAGTACTGTCGGTGGATTATATTTACTGAGGTATCGAATCTGGTTTATCAGGGAGTTTTCATCAAGAATAATACTCTTGACAACAGATCGTTCAGGAACAATTGTTCTAATACTGGGATCTATAAACGCCTCATACTCCAAGGAAAGCATGTATTCAATTAAGTGTATTTGAAACTCTAACCCTTCTGCAAGTAACTGTTGTTCTGATAAATCACTCGATGTCTTTATTTGTTGAAGAATTCTTTCAATCCTAACCTTAAAGTCTTTTTTAGTGATTTCACTCTTTATGTCTTTTGCTTTTGATAAAGCTCTTTCAACAACTTTATTTAAATAGCCTTTGTAATCTTCTTCAAAGTTTTCATTTTTAAATAAACTAACTGCTTGAAAAAATAAGTTATACTGCCTTCTAGTTAAAGCGAGTCGCTCCCCATCTGCACCACGCATTAATGCAGGCATTTTTCTTAACTCTTGAGGTGTTATTTTACGTACTTCATCATACCTTCTTATTCGGTTTAGAATTCTAATTATAGTCCTAGCAGATTCATTATTCACACCACTAGTAATACTCTTTAACTGTCTTAGCAATAAACTATGGATTATTACCAAGCCTTTATTATCATTAGTTTTTTTATAAGGAAAAGCCTTTTTTGCAGCACATTCTCCTGCCTTCTTTTCTAAACGCTCAAAAACTCTGAGGTATGATGAGTTACTAATACCATCCAGAGCTCTCTCCAATATATCTACCAATCTTTTGATTACATCCTTTCTTCCTTCATCTGAGTTTGGGTATTGTTCAGATGTATCAATACCATAAATTAATTGTTCAAGCTCATCATCAACAGAACGAATGGGTAACGTATCAGGTGAGTAATCTGGTGGGGTAGTAACAATCTTTGCAGAAGCCGAATCAACAGGGCTGCCAGACATATCAGAGATAACAAAGCGCACAAAACCATCACAAACATCATCATAATATCCTTTACAAGCACCATCCTTACCATCCTCTTTCGCATAAATTTCATATGGTAGTGTAGAATCTAAACTACCCCGATCATTGTCATAATCCAACCATTGATTACCACTACCACTTTCTATCTCGTAACCATCATTTTTTTTCCCATAGACCCGACCTTTAGGTGGTGTAAATCTCAACATCACTACGTCAGTCTCACTGCTCTTCTTTATAAATTGCACTGCACCAAAAGAGATAACTTTGTCAGGGAACTTCATAGCTTTACAGCTGGCCTCTAATGGCACTAATGAGTGATCACTTTGGTCGACTATGATGTAAGGATGTCTTCTATCTTTACTAGCAGGTATAACCTCACTACCAAATAACTCGAAAATATGATCTTCATTATTGGTACGTCGGTATATTTTTTTATTGGCGACTTCAACTTCCCAATGGAAAGAATATTCTTTATCTATAATTTGTGTTTGTATATCTTCCCATGTGAATCGTATTAACTGCTCTACGTCATTATTATCTTTGATTTTCTTCCAAACTTCAAAAAATGGAGCAACTGGTTTGACAATTTTTTTCTCTTTGCCATCTTCATTAATGGATATTGTAAATGAGTCTGGCGTGATTTCTGTAGTTTCATGTTTTGTTAAAGTCCCATCAGCTTCTACTTCATATCTATCTGAAGGGTGCAGAGGGATTTGTGAATAACCATCTCCTTCTCTATCACCATGAAAGAAATTAGGGCTAGTTTCATTAGCGGCTCCTACTCTTGCAAAAGCCATTGGGGGTAAAAGGTACAAATCTAAATCATCATTCATGATATTTCCCTATCCTAGAATCTGATTAATTAAATGTTTGCTACTAACAATATATTAGTAACAAACATTTAAGCTGACACAATATTTATAATTCGATTAACTCACTGGTCTCCATTAAGTTTCCACTGGTATCCTTAGTTTCACTATATACTTGTACCCCAGTATTCTGGTCTATCCATATTATTTCAACATCACTACCAGATTCACGCTTTACTTTAAAAGTTGTGAATGTTCCAGCTTCAACCGACTTTATTTCATTAATAGATTCAATTGTATGAATAGTACTAGTAGTTCGTGTTGGTATCGATGATGTACCCAAATCACTTAAAAAAGATCCGCTACTATCATAAGTTGATGCCCATGTTTGATTCTCACAGACCTGATCTATAATTTCTCGTTTAAAAGGGGAATAAGTGAATGAAGTTGTTGTGGATGTACCATTTATAACATTTTTAATTTCGAAACTAGTTATATCTTGAAAGTTATTAGCAACGGTAAAATTAATTTTTGATGAACCAGTAAAAACTTTACCATTTGTATAAACTAATTGAACATTTGAAGACCAAGAAGTATCACTGACTAAAGAATATACTTCGCTTTGTATTGCTTCATCACTTAGACCAAGAGCTGCATCTTCACCTGTAAAGTCAATCGTTCTATGTTTAACCTCTCTGCCTACAATCGGCCTAGGAAATGAAACACAATTGCTCATCCCAGTCCCAGTCCCAGTCCCAGTCCCAGTCCCAGTCCCAGTATTTGACCCACCACCACATGATGCAAGACCAAAAGAGAATAAAAGTAACAATAAATAGCTTTTAGCCTTTTTTCTTCTACATACGCCACTTAACAACCCGATAATAGACATGAAAAATAAGCCATTCAAACCCAAGCTTCCTCCGCCACTATCTCCACCGCCATTTGATGTAGTCGTTAATGGATTTGTTGGAGTTGGAGTTGGAGTTGGAGTTTCTATCACAAAACTAGTGATTAGACGATAACTTCCTGTCGGTGCAGAGTTTACTGATGAGGCTAAGCCTGAGCGCTTCACACTAATATAATATATACCAGCATCTAAAGTTTCAGAGATTGAAAAATTACATGCTCCTGAAGAAGCACCTTGAGATATGCATAAATCTGTTTCATTGTCATCACTAGATGAAATTCTGCTGCCTGAAGAGTTGAATAAAGTACCAAAAGTATCAACTGTGTTTCCTTCTGTTCTTATATTCAAGACTCCTCTACTAGTTAAATTAATTCGGAAAAAATCTTCATCTGTATCGAAATTAATTATGCCATTTATTGTTCCTGTAGCATCAATAGGCTCAGCTGTTTGAATAGTATTACCAAATACATCACCTGTGGGGGGTGGTGTAGTTGTACTTCCAACAACAGTAGTCCCTGTAAAAGTTTTAGTATCTATTGCAGAAGTGAGATTTGGAGCCTGACTAGTAAAAAAATGAACAAAGTAAGTTCCATTGGGAGGACGAGCAAAATCAGTAGAGAAATCTATATCTATATATGAACTCCTAGGAGGTAATACTCCACCAGGATGACTATTATCTGCATCTGCTAATCTTATTCTTGCAACATTAAATCCTGAATCAAATGGGCTACTTCCAGATGTCATTCTCATTGTTACGTATAAAGTTCCAGAAGTGATATTTGTAGTGGTATTTCTAATTTTGGCAATCTTTAAATTAACGGTATTACCAGAGGTTTGAAAAGAAATTGGAGCAATAATATCAGCTTCTGTTGCTAAAGTAGTTTCTACTCCAAGCACAAATACAAGAAATACAATATAAAATCTAATTTTTTTGAGTATAATCATTCTACTTTGCCTCCCTTATTTTAATACTGTCCCCGCAACTTATGGTTACTGGAAATTGGTATTCATTTTTATCTGTAATGTTATAAACAACAGGTTCAAGTAGTTGATCGCATTCAACTATATAGTTTTTCCATAGGTAAATATTTGCAAGTTTATTTCCTTCTTGGTCTTTGATAAAAAGAGAGTTTACTGTTGTATTATCAATATCAATTAAATTCCCTTGAACTGTATGTGCTTTAGTGACTTGATATTGTTTATCACCAAGGGCCACATCAAATTGTTCTAATTCAACCATTGATGCGCCAATATCAGGGGATGCATAACTAACATTGCCTAAAATCAGTGATGATAAGACGGTTATTAAACAAATAACCTTCTTATTTTTTTTATTATTTATGAAATACATAATTTTACTCCTCCTTCGATTATTAGAACTGGACTAATGGATTAATGCTGTATTCGTAGAATAGATTTATTCTCTTGATTCCTTTAGAATAAATCACTACAGGGTACTCACCCTTCAGTTCCAACTAGTAAAAGTAAAGCTCATTACCTGATATTTTTGTAACGACTTAAAATCATAGGACTATGAATAAAATTCATAGCTAGGAAAATATGACTAAATTACCTTCTATAAATGCTCTCCGCTCCTTCACCGCTATTGCTAAGCATGCCAACATTTCTCGTGCTGCTGAGGAGCTTTGCAAAACTCATGGCGCATTAAGCAAGCAGTTATCTGGACTTGAAGAATTTATGGGAGCTCAACTAGTAATTCGAAATTCAACGGGCGTAGAATTAACCTATGACGGACAACAGCTTTTTGCTGTATCTAGTGACATTATTCAAGATTTGAGCCAGAAAATAGAAGAGATTAAAATGAATGGTTCTCAGCAATACTCAATTAATGTAACGCTATTACCTTCTTTTGCAGCACGTTGGCTAGTTTCACGTTTACCTGATTTGAATAAAAAACACCCGAACCTACAAGTTAATCTATCCACATCTGTGCGGTTGGAAGATTTAGAAAATGATGATTTTCATTTAGCCATTCGATATGGTTTCGGTGATTGGCCTCAATATAATGTTTTGCCTTTTATTCAACCAATTAGTACGCCAGTAGTAGGTGCTAATTGCCCTCTATTACAGAACTCAAAAATTACTTTAGAAGAAATATCAAAACTAGAGATGTTCCATGATTGTAACTATGATGATATGAGTAACTGGTTTGGTGACGTTGGATTAGATCAAAATCTTGCCAAAAAAGGTCATACTTTTGATGATTACAATATAATATTGCAATCGGTAATCAACGGTGAAGGGATGACGTTAGGGCGCCAACCCCTCATTGATTATGATTTAAAAAGTAAACGTTTGTTTAAAATACATGATCATTCTATAGATACTCTGATGAAGTACTATTTGGTTTACCCTGGTTTTCGTAAAAATGACAAAGGACTCCAAATTTTCATTAAATGGCTACTAAACTTATCAGAAAAAGAAGGACTTAGTTTTAATCAAGACTTTTAACGCAAAATTTACTTAATAATCTTAGTTGTTTTTGGAGCTTTAACCGCGTCTGCAAAACCTCTAACGGGTAACACTCTATTTCGACCATCGAATGATATTTGCATTCTACAATCCTCACCTTTTTTCACTATTCGATCACCTTTCAGGTAATCTTGAGTGAATGTTCTTTCCTCCCCACTTGCTGTTATTATTGAGTATTCTAGGCCTTTTCGTTCTGACATTTTATCTCCAAGTTGCTCTCCTGCAATTGAGCCACCAAGTACACCAACAGTAGAACCCAAAATACTCCCATTTCCACCTCCTACCCTTGACCCAAGTTCTCCACCTATTAATGCACCAAATAAAGAGCCACTATTGTCGCCTCGATCACTTCGTATTTTTATTTCTCGTACTTCAAGTACTTTACAACGAACGGTTTGTTTTGATCTCCCTACTTCAGAATCACGATAAAGCGAATCACTCAATTTTGGAGATGAACATGCTGCCAATATAATTGACAATGAAACTACAGATACTTGTTGAAATTTCATATTTATTTTCCTTTGATTACAATTAAAGGAGTTTTCAGCTGCTACTAAATTCAGACAACCTCAAACTACGCAATAACAGTAAAACAAATTAGAAATTAGTTTTGTAACGAAAATAACTCATAGAGCTATGAGAATTATTCGCACCTATTTTCAACTATTTTCTATTATTATCTTTTAAACACATATCTGTTATGTGTATTAATTTCACAACAAGGATAAACAAATGAGTGACGATTTCGCACCATTTCCATTAGCTGTAGGACTACAAAATAAAGATAATTTAACAATGGAGATAAGACATCCAGACTTAAAAGAAATGATTCCTGTTTGGGGTAATCATTGCTTGTGGACTGACCCACCCCCCAGTGATTGTTTTTCTAAACAAACAAGTGGTATCTCATACAAAATGAATTTACATGATTTTTCAGATATTGATATTACCAACTTGAGAAACGGATTAGGGGACACTGGTAAAGTATCACCTGACATTGATATATCAACCATTCCCCCACACTTACGCCCTTTGGTAAAAACAATATCTGACTTTATAGAAAAAAATGATATAAAATTAGAGCAAATGAAAACTAGCGGAATAACAGTAATATTCCATAAACAAAGCTGATATTTATTAGTTTTTTTTTACAACGCGTATATTAACTCTTTTCTACACTGAGCTCTAATGTGTTTAGAGTAGCCCCAAGAATAAACTGATACTTTTCCTGCCAATCCTCTGGCAACTTCTTATAACTTTCTAAGAACTTAATTTGATCATCAGTAAGTAACAATGATAAACGATCATCTTTTTTATACATCTTTGTTAAGTCCAACAGAAAATCTTCAATATCAGGCTCCCCTCTGCCTGTTGCCAACCATTCAAATGACACATTAAGTTCAATTGCGACTTTTGACAAATTCTTAATCGTTGGCTCTGTTACAGAAGACTCATATTGAGATATTGCACCCGCAGTCACTCCAATCTTTTCAGCTAATTCTTTTTGAGAAATTTTTCTCAATTTTCGTGAAGCCTGAATTCGTTTTGCTAGAGTGTCCATGTACGACAGTATAGCAATACTAATTTTATCTAAATACATGGGTAAGCCTAAAAGCCTATAAATACAGCAATACTATTGCATTAAATGTAATTTATGTATAGTATTGCTATACATAAAAATATCACAGGTAAACTAACTCATGTTAAAAAACACTCTAAGTATTATTTTACTTACATCATTTTTTGTAGGTTGCTCAACAGGTAGCAATACTAGAAATAGTCCTTCTACATATACTAATAACTCACAGTTATCACTGTATGATGCTGCAAAATTAGTAAAAGAGAAAAAGTATAAGCAAGCTATTCCAATGCTTACAAAATATTCTTTAAATGGAAACGCTAAAGCTCAATACCTTTTGGGAATACTTTATCGAGACTCAAAAGAGTA
>JAUTBQ010151132.1:0-14002 GCA_032361185.1 Lepetodrilus ovalis | reverse complement strand
CCACTTGCCCCACCTACTCCAAAAGGGGGGTGGGCTTATACCCCAGTATGGGCCTATACCCCACGATATACGGTAGTGGAACATTCCAGAAATTAGAAAAACCTTTTTGATGAACTCAAACTTATGTTCACAAATCCCCAAATAAAATTTGAACTTGAAATCCAAAAGGTTTCATAATCTCAGGGCCTAATTGAATGTAGATTGATGGTGTTGCCTTTTGCTGGATTTGTTATTGTCACATATTTTTTAATTTCTGGCATTATTTTGCAGCTTGACGAGTTCTCCGTGTCGGACAAGGTAGCTCTACAACTGGCTGGGCTACAGGCGCAGGTCATATGGGGAGAACACGAACCAGATAAACGCTTCAGGTACTCTTTCTCCTAGTTATACAGCCAGTTTTTACTGTACCCCGGCAATGCAGTTGTTGTATCATTCTCTGTATGTCAGTACCAGCCAGTGCTCGCAGGTTTACTGCAATATTAAGTGCTACAGATTTTGTGGGTTTCATCCTTCCCTAAACTGACAAGCCGTGATGTAAATGAAAGAATCTAGAAAGCGGTTCTAACCCCTAATATTATGAAATAAATAAATATGAAAAATTAACGTTTTATTGTATCACTGTTTTGTATACAAGTCCAGTGGTTCCCCCATGGCAACATGTTATGTGTGCCTGCATTTTATTGCACTTCTGGCTACGCAACAGATTGGTATAGTAATGTTTTCTATCAGTTTATTATTGTGTGACGTGATCGCAATCAATGACCTTTGAACTTTGCAGGTACAGTGAGGCTGAACAGTACCTTCCTCGACGAATACTTCAGTCGTCCGGCAAAAACTGGTCCGGAGAAGTCGCCAAAGCTCACATGGTCAGTGAAGATTAATATTTGAATCTACACATGTTACATACACATATTAACAATACTACTGTTATGATTAATTACAGATTTCCTTTCCTGAAGGAGAAGTCATCACCTATGGGTGAAGTATTCCCGCTGCGACATAAAACACTATAATTCATTCATTTCTGAGGGAAAATTATGTTACCAAGTGACATACAACATTAATTTCATGAAGGAAATATAATGTAATTTCAAGTACTGATTAGGGTATTGGTTTTATAGACAATTGGCAAACTGAAAATAACATGAATATTAACTACAAAGTAAATTATTGTTTTCTTAACAGTATAAATTAATACACAGTTAATGAGACAATGATTTATCCACCACTGAAATAATTCTTCCGCAAGCACAAAAGGATACTATTGAAAATATAAGTCTTGACACACTATTTCACGTTTCAGCATTTTGGGAATACGAAATCCGAGTTGGCAGCCAAAGTGTGGTACCTGACCTGTGTGAAGCAGTTCCCGCTCTACGGCTGTACACTGTTCCACATCGTACACAAAGGCCTGTGGTCGCATGCCAGCGACTCTCTCCTGGCCATCAACATGGACGGCGTGAAGTTCGTGCGCACCAAGGACAAGTCCATCCTCAACGACTTCCGCTTCTCCGATATCGAGTCCATCTTCATGGACCCCAACGACAACTACATCACGCTAGAGCTGAAGACCCGCGTGGAGAACTCGCAGCAGACGTACATGTTCGAGGCCAGCCAGAAGGAGGACGTGGGGCTGTTGATCGCCAGCTACTCCCCCAGTCACGCCTCGTGGATCCGACCCGAGTACGGCAGCATCAAGAAGGTGGGAGAGTCTATTCAGTTATTTGGGGATGTTTTATGTTCCACTTGGGGGTGGGTGGTATCGCAGTGGAAGAACGTTGGACTTTGGAGCCAAAAATTCCAAGTTCAAATCCCGCCCCAGGGGGCCTGGCATCATTGTTCGTGGAAGTTTCCTTTCTGACGCGATATTGATAGGATGCACTGTCTGTAGAGTGGCAGTTATCATCCTTGGTCTGTTAGTACCAGCCAGTGCTTGCAGGTTTACTGCAAAATTCAGCGCTATGAATGTTGCAGGTTTCCTCCTGCCCTAAAACTGACAAGTCCTGATTTCAATGAAAGATTCTAGAAAGTGATTTTAAACCCAATATAAAAAATGTTCCATTTGAAAAAATCCTGTTTATGAATAAATAATTACCTGTAGTCTTGTGGGCTGTTATTCTGACGTCCTCTCTCTTTTTTCATGGTTTCCTAATTGTTCTCTGACTGTTCCTGCAGATGAAGATGACGGATGAGGACAAACTGAAGCTGTACGAAGAGATTGTGAGGTGTCGGCGGGCGTTGTCCGAGTCGCGGATACTTCAACGTCCAGTACACGACGGCAACTCTGGATTTTTTAAGAACACGCTTCGCAGGTAGAAAAAATTAACTTCCTCCAGTATCCAGTTGAATATTTTTCATTAATTTTATTTTGATTGGTTATTAATTTTCAAGTGACATCCATTGAAAAAATATCATCGATATTCTAAGGACATGCAGATAGTTTGATCATACAAATTACATTACTTTTTTTATTTTTCCAATTCCTACACCTAGTGTTAGCAAAAGGTTCACTCACTCATTTTCTCGTCAGATTAACGAAAACGAAGTTTGAGCGACTGCGGACGTACTCGATGGCGTCGGACTGCGGCCAGTTCAATGTGGACTACTGGTCGTACTCCAAGTCACACCTCCGCCAAACCCTCACCCTCATCCACGACCCCAGCAACGAGGACATCGGCATCAAGATGTTCAACTCCATCCTCGTCTACGCCGGTTTCGAGGAATCCACCAGTGAGTCCATTACATTCAAGGCGTAATTGGGATGGGATGTGCTATCAATCATCCCAAATGGGTGAAAGGTTCCTGCAGCACCGTTAAACTACATTAATGTGCCATCAAAGCCTGTCCACAAAAGTTAGCTTGCTGACACGACCATGATAGGATGCAATGTCTACTGTGGCAACACAGTTATCATATTGGTCTGTCAGTACCAGCCTGCGCTCACAGGTTTACTGCAACATTCAGTGCTTTGGGTGTTACAGGTTCTCTCCTGCCTTAAACTGACAATCCTCGAAATATGCGAAAGAATCTTGAAATTGGCTCTATACTACAATTTAAAAATAAAATTAAAATAAAATAGAAATGCTTTCTGTCAATATGTCCGTACATTAACTTGGAAAAACAATGCATACAAGCACTCCATTTTTTTGTCACTCTCTAGCAGCTCATAAACGTACCTTCCTAAGTATTACATGTATGTTTCAGATGAGATTCGCGATAACCCCGGCATGATCCAGAAGTTGATGTCCACCTGTCTGGAGAATGACCACCTGTGTAACGAGTTCTACATGCAGCTGATCAAACAGACCACTGACCACCCTGGTTAGTCTCTAATCGTGTCACTGGCCTTGTAGTTGACGCAATAGCAGCTTACATGATTTTACAGAAAGTGTCATCGTAGATATATTTTATAGAATAGTGTTATTGTATCAGTATTTTACAGAAACCAGCCATACTATAAAATGTTGTTGACTTGCTTTCAGTTCCAAACAGTCAGTCCAACTGTCGGTGCTGGCAGCTGATGGCAGTGGCCGTTGGAGTTACCCCCCCTGCCAACACCCGCGTGTACAAATACCTGCATGTCCATCTCAAGAAGTGTTCCCTGGACACAACGTCAGAGGAGGGGAAATACGCCCGCTTCTGCTTCAAGGTGAGCCTGGCTTTCTCTCTCGCATCCTCTAAGACACAGGCAGGGTGGCTATTTATACACTACTAGCCCTAGAAAATTATTGTCTCCTGACTCTATGTTGGTCATACTCACATCGTTGAATAAGAACGAAATGGTCGTTGATTGAGCGAATGAGAGCTGCTCTTCCTTCAGAAATGTGGTAACTGAGTCTCTGGGGTACCTCTCGATGCTGACGTCTTTGTATTGGATCTCACCTTTGATTTCGTCTATCAGCTAGGCCCAGGCTGACAAGTGTGAAGTTATTGATACGATCATATTTTCAAATGTTTTCAGATCCTGTCGAGGAATGTAGATACGAAGAGGAGAAAGTTCCCACCTTCTAGGAAAGAAATCGACTGTGTCGTGCAAAGGTAAGTGTACAGATATTCTTCAAAACTTTACAGTGAATGTGAGAACATAAATCTAAAGATGGCAGCATTTGGAAGTTTTGTGTCATTGACAGTAGCACACTCTGTTCCTAAATATATATTATTATTACAGTATTTTTATAGTTATTTTGTTTTTAGCAGATGTAATGACAAAAATGATTACTTTTTTCAATTTCTGAATGTGGCTTCATTGTTTAGGAAGTTCATGATAATGGATCGCTTTCTGTTTTCCAGAAAACCGATCACGGAAGTCATCTACTTTGTGAACGGCGAACACCGGGTGATAGAGTTTGACTCTGCTGCTTCCTGTGGAGAGGTAGGTCAGAGGTTGTTGACACCTGGTCAAGAGGTCAAGGACATGTCGTGACCTCAGACAAATCAGATAACTGGTTTTGCCACACTGTCTTCTATATGTTCTAATAAAATATTTTGAACTGGATCATTTGTCTTTCCAGGTGACCAAGATGATAAAAGCCAAGATTGGAATGCGATCAGATGCTGAAGGTTTTGCCATGTACGAAACTATGGGAGGATCAGGTACAGTGTTATACTTGTGATTTATCTTCCAGGCCCCCGTTTCACGAAGGTGTTGTAACTATTTAGGTGCTCCTAAACAGCTATCACCTGGCAACAAACGTTTCACGATGACGTCATAAGACTTATTCCTTCATAAATCGACATCAAACTGAAACTGGGTCATAAAGTTAGCAGCTCCTAAAGTTAGGACACCTTCATGAAATGGGGGCCAGTTCATTATGTACATGGTGTTAAACAAATCCATGTCGCATAAATTAAGAATTGTCCACGATACTTACTTAATTAATCCTCTCTGCAGGGTTAAATACAGTCATGTCTCATTCGGGCATCTGTGATTGCCTGCAGTTATACGTAGGTTAATTATTTGTCACTTGTTCTGTCACAGCACGCAGTATGACTGGAGACGAGAGACTGTCGGACACTCTCAGCAAGTGGGAGAGACTGTCTCAGAGTGGCGCCATGCGGAACCACAAGATTGTCTTCAAAGTAAGTATGGATCTGTGTAGCGGGTGGTAGCGCAATGGTAGAAAGTTTGGGCTTCCCGAGCCAAAGGCCCCAGATACAAATCCCACCCTGAGAACCTGGTATCACTGTTTGCGAACGTTGCCTTTAATGATATGATGCGCTGTCTGTACAGTGACAATGTAACATTCAGCACTGTGGATGTTGCAGGCTTTCTCCTGCCCTAAACTGACAGGCAGTGAAAGAATTTTGAATGGCTCTAAACCCCAATTAACAATAAAGTAAAATTTTAAGTTTATATCTAGCTATTGTGTGAGCTTGCCATGGAATTATGTAGCTATAGCCTCTTCCAGTCGGTCAGAGTTGCTTCCCTTCCAACCATTCATAATCTATGGCCGTATTTAAATTTTTTTCTCTCTTTTGTTGGTACATCTTACTTGATTTGGCTTTTTATAAGCGTCACAGTACAAGGTGTCGTAAGATCTTGGTCTTGGTACTTTGAGCATGCATTGGTATGGCGTCGTACACTCTATTAATGGGCTATTTATTTATTATGTATTTATTTATAGAATAGCATAACAGAAATACGATCAATTTTAATTGAAATGTGATCTTGATGTTCTGCTTCCAGAAACGGCTGTTCATCGACCCCTACATGAACTCTGGCGACCCTGTGGAGTGTGGGCTAGTGTTCCACCAGCTGATGGAGGACGTGTACGAACAGCGACTTCCTCTCTCCACGCAGGACGCCGTGAGTCCTCTCAGTCCATCACTCTGTGTATAGCAGGCATGGCAAATTTTCGCAGATCCACAGAAATCCATTGATTATTTGTCCAGTAGACTATGTATTTGCACTAGACATGGTTTGAGCCAAGACCCTGGGTTTGTTTTCAGCTGAAATCATAAGCAGCGATGGAAACTTACCTATAAAACTTACTAGCCCGAATAGTGATACAAATAACAAATGTTTACAAAATACATGAATTTCTACTAGCCCTTAGGATACCGTTAGCATTGGGATAAATGGCCCGGGCTAGCGGCTAGTGTTAATTTCTGCATAAGTGTCTGTTGCCATGCCTGGTATAGACGATAAAATTCATAATGTGTGTTCATGATAGGATGCTCCATCTCTACCATGGTAATGCAGTTTTCGTCCTTTTCTGTCAGTTCAGTACCAGTCATTGCTCACAGGTTTGCTGCAACATTCAGCTCTACAGATTTAGCAGGTTTCCTCCTGCCTACCTTGATATAAGTGAAAGAATCTTGAAATCAGATCTAAATCACAGTATTAAAAACATCATTTTATTAAATAAAAAATGAAGCCTGTTGGAATAGGCCTAGTCTCTAAACCTAGGCAAAATTTAAACATAAATAAAATATCGTTTTTACAGGCTTAGTTTATGTTAAAGTAAAGGTCTTGCCATTTACCGTGGGTGAAAACTTTTGCAGGTGAAGCTGTGTGCATTGAAGATCCAGTCAGAGATTGAGGACATGAAAGCTGGAGAGATTGACTACAGGTAAGAAGATAACAGCTTGGATTGTATACTCCCCAGGAGGTTGAGAAGGAAACTGATCACACTGATCCATTGACCACAGTAATAAAGTCTTACTATTAACATGCTTTCAAGGATTGGAACAAATTTGTGTTTCTCCATTCTCTGATTCACCAAGACTTGTATTGAGGAGTCTTCACTCTGTCCAATGTTTCATGTTTCAGTTCCGTAGTGCGGATCCTTCCCCCGAATGTGCGGAACTCGATGAGAATGGAGGACATCTCCACCACCCACAAGACCGTCCTGGACATGAGTCCTCAGAGTGCGGTCCTCTCCTTCATAGAGGTCCTCAAGTCCTGGAGCCTGTTTGGAGCGACCATCTTTGAAGTCGGAGTAAGCAGGAGGACTTGTTTACTTTTCATTACTTAGCATGACGGGCTATATCTCATAAAAAGAGGAGATATTCGAAATCTTCATAGTTCTTCACGCTGTGTTAGCTTCTGATATATCAGATAATATTTTACTGAAATATGTCTGATTTAATTCTTTTAAATTGTTATTAACCTAAACTATTTTCAAACATAACTTAAACATTGTCTCCATTTGCTGAAATGTCATGATAGGATGCACTGTCTGTACCATGACAATGTAGTTATCATCCTTAGTCTTTCAGTACCAGGTGGTTCACTCCGGCTTACTGCAACATTGGAAAGAATAAATGGAATTTATACGATTCTCTAATTTCAGCAAACGTACACCACTGTGATGCCGAAGACAATGCTGTTAGCTGTACACCAAAGTGGAATACACATTCTGGAGTGCAACACATACGTAAGTCTGCTATATGTGTCTCATGCCTGAAATTTATACTGCAGTTTTCCCCGATATTCATACGTTTGGTATATTGCCCAGATGATTTCCAGCGGGGCCAGTAGAAAAGAAAAGTTACTCGTCCAGTTGTGGAGATCATCAGACTTCAGAGGAGCAAAGGTTGCAAATTCAATCCTGCCCTGGGGATTCAATGTTTACAGAAGTATGGCGATCTGTACCATGAAGGAGAGATTGGTCATGCTGTTGCTTCTGTTTCAGAATGTGCTGGCAGCATATTCCTACGTGGAGATCGTTCATTCCAGTCCGGCGATCAAGAGCATAATGATTGTCATCGGCCATGTGGCCAAGGGAACAAAGTTCATGTTTAACACAAACCAGGTACGCTTTTCGTTACTTTTGATAGACACGAGATAGCCCGAGATACATTTAATGTCTAAAGGCGCAATAATCCATTGTGACATCACAAAAAAATATCGCGAGCCATACTTCTTTTACCTGTCACCAGAAATAACACCTGACGACACTTACACTCCCTATTGGAAGAAAGAGAAAGTTTAAAATTTCCTAAGGAGTAGTAGGAATATTGTATATTATTACTGTTATTGTTATTATTATTATTATTGTTATTGTTGTTGTTGTGTCTGGCAGGCCACACAGATCGCTCACCTGATGAAGGACTACGTGGAGGAGCTACAGGTGCGGGGGATGCTGATCCACAACGAGGGGACGCACCGGATGTCCTGCGCCATCGACCTGGACGAGGCCGCCCTGCAGAGGAACATCTTCGTGCAGCATCACTGACGTCCCAGGCCAGCAACAGTTACAGGATCGTGCAATAGGTTCTAGCATTGGAACTTCTTTGGACATGGCTGAGCAGCAGAAGTAGAATGCAGCAGAACACAGCTATTGGATGCAATGGAACTTCTTTGGGCAACATCTTTGACGGTATGGCTGAGATATAGAAGTAGATTGCAGCAGAACACAGCTATTGGATGCAATGGAACTTCTTTGGGCAACATCTTTGAAGATATGAATGAGCAACAGATGTAGAATGCAGTAGAACACAGTTATTGGATGCATTGGAACTTCTTTGGGCAACATCTTTGAAGATATGAATGAGCAACAGAAGTAGAATGCAGCAGAACACAGCTATTGGATGCAATGGAACTTCTTTGGGCAACATCTTTGACGATATGGCTGAGGAATAGAAGTAGAATGCAGCAGAACCCATCTCTGTGCAGAATCTCTGGACATTGCCCAATATCAGATATTGGCTGCAATAAAAGGACACTTTACTGGGGTGTTGTCGAACCATAGATAGGGTATGCAGCATCGTGTTTTTTGCAGGAAGGTTTGCTGAAGATGTTGCCCAGAGGATGTGACATTGTGGTCTTTGTGCAGCATAACTGAAAACATGCTTCAACACCAGCAACATCACGGTTTTTGTTTTGAAGGACACTTTGCTCTCGAGGATGTTCAGCAACAGATGTATAACACGATGTCATACTTGTGGTATGAAAATGCTGAGGATACACCATAAGGTCTAGGATACAGTGGTACAGAGTGTTACAGGATGGTACACAGCATAGTTCGGAGCACTGGACCCAATGAGGCGCTTACTGCAGCATCACAGTCACTATTGTACAGCACAGTGTGTGTGAGTGGATGTGTGTTCTACATAATGTCGTAATCAAACACTGGATGCAAGGTAGATCTTTAGTCTTTGTCTTTCCATGAAGATGCCTGTGAAGAATACTTACAGTGCCCACTGCAACAACTGAACAAGTGTGTGTGATGTTCAGTGCTAAGGTGCCTGCAATTTGCCGTCTTGTATCATACAGTGGATGTAGCTGATATCAGCAATGTTCTATGTACGGGATCAGCTTTCTAAGAGTTTGGAACTTGGAATAATAATCTGACAGTGATCACTGTAAGTGATTTCAGAGTCCACTGGAGGAAGTTCTGATGATTCTTGGGTTGGATCCATAATTTTTTAAAAGAGCCAGTTTCACTTTTAGATATTGATGGTATGTCTTTAATGGACTTATAAGAGTGAGGGTATTGTAAGTGCATACTAGGGGAATGTACTACTAGCTTTCACTTTGCTGCAGTATTAAAGACATGTATGCGAATGTCAAAAGGGATGTGGATGATGGCAAGTGTTACCCTGCACCTCGCACCTCAAGCTTGTATCTGTCAGTGATATTTTGAATCGACCAATATGTCACTGATATTTGCCTCTACTAATGTGTCACTGATATTTCCCTGTATCGATGTGTCACTGATATTTCCCTCTACCAAAGTGTCAGTGATATTTGCCTCTACTAATGTGTCACTGATATTTCCCTATATCGATGTGTCACTGATATTTCCCTCTACCAATGTATCACTGATATTTCCATATCCCAATGTTCATTCTCCATAGCCCTAATGTTAATGGTGGTCAAATCTGTCATTTTCAGGGGGTCACACAGATACCTTTAACATTGCAGATCTTCAAATAACACCCATGACCCCCCCTCTATTTCGAACACTGCATTTGTTCAGCATCTGTGTCATGTAATCTACCAGACATGGTATGACATTGTGTATGTCCATATCCAAGAAAGATAGTGATGAGAACATTTGCCATCTAAGATGGGTCCAAGATGTCCGCTCTAGGATGTGTCCAATGTACCAACTGCTCAGGGTTTTCATTGAAAAAAATGTCTCCTGTTGCTAACAAAGCTGATCCATTGCCATATTCCAGAAGCTATTGTATATGTCACAGGGATCAGAATGGCAAGGATTTCTGTGGATTTTGAGGCTCTGGAGTTGATCTAGTAAGCATGGCCTTGGCTATATGACCCTGGATCCTGGCTGTTTCCACTGAAAACACAAATTCCCATTCCCATTCCTCATATACGTAACATTTTAAGAATTCAGGGAGGATTTCCAATAGCTTCTGGAAGATGACCCCATTCCTTGATAATTACCTACATAATTGCCTACATATTTAAGTAAATAATGTGTTTTATTATTTCCCAACTCTGGTTTGGCATAATCCTCCTGTCAAGTTCACATATTAAAAATGTAGGTTTTAACTGACATACGGTACTGTATACAATATGGTGTTTTCAGAAACATACCATATGTCATTACCAATTTAGATCGATATTATAAAGGCTTTGATCACTTTTGTATTGACAGTACTGTATTCAGCATTGCGTATTTCTCATCCTGTGAAATATTCTACGTACTAGTATGCCAAGTATGCATATATTGTTATGGACACTAGGTCACAGATGTATTAGTTCTGCAGTGGTTACATATCAACACACTCTCCCCATTTGTCATAAAACTGCTTCTTTTAAAATGCTCAGAACCGAAGGCGACCACATAGTTCCTGAGTCAGCAAAATGACTGGTGAACGAACACAGCCAAGCGTGTCGGTGGTTTAATAATAATAGCCAGTTATCAGTCATCTATATAGCCTTGGATATGGTGACCTCTCTGTATTCTTTACTAACTGGGCCAGAGAACGAAGCAATGTGCCAGTGGGTTAGTTCATGAGATGGCCGTACTGTCAGGGATATTGGGCAAAGGTCATTGTGGGCGCGTCTTCATGACACATCAGGGAACAATAATAATCATAATAATGTATGCATTTATATTGTGCTGTCCACATTACAAAATGTGCTCATAATGCTACATCTCAAAAGCTCTACATGTTGACTTTCAGGGAACATTGCAAATGTTCCGTGGTTCACTTTTCAGGGAGCATCTCAAAATGTCTAGGACAATTTTCAGGAAGCATCTCAAAACATCTTCTGACATATAGTAGATTAAGAGAAAAAGATTGTTCTAATGTAAAACCAAACATTCACCCACTCCAAACCACCCCGCTCTGCCCCACTCCACTCCATTCCACTCCACTCTACTCCACCATACTCCACCCCCACCTAGATTAATGTAGTACTACTGGACATCCATTTCAGATGAACCACCATTTTACAATTAGGTAACAGGAATAATAAATATAATAATAAAAGCTATTTGTATATATTCTATTATGGAAACTGGTTAATTCTACTTGTAATGGTATAGGCAGGTTACTAGTGGTTCGAGGTTTGTTTAGGATGTTGTCGATCAATAATCTTTGGTAGAAGTCAGTAGCTATTGTTCATCGTAGTACCGAAACGTGGCTCGGCATCGTGTCTTTTAAGGACAAAGGAAGATAACCTTTTGTGTTCATATACCTGTGCAGAGAGTGTATCAAATCCACCACTGTTTTCCTTTGATTGTTATTACATCATGTGAGACATATGCAAATGTATTGGACCATGTTTTCAATGTAAGTTTCGAGACTGCCTTGCATATTTCTTGCAAGTCTGGGATTGCTACAACCGATACTATCCCTTGGGACATCTAAACATGCATTTATTATTTTCAAATAGATCTGTGTGTATATTTTATTTATTTTTTATTCATTTACATGAATTTTTATCCGAAGAAGAAACTGATTATAAATTTTCGGAGGTACTTCAGTTTCCAAACCTGTGCGGCCGATATGGTAAAGTATCCTATTCAGCATATTATATATGTGTATATGTATGTAACTGTGATAATGTGTGACCATTTTGTACATGTCATGTTGTAAACATAATCAACCCTTGAATGTACCTGTACATGGAAAATTTAATTGCTAGTTGATGAAGACCATGAATTGAAAACGGCATGTTTTCTTCACATTTATCACGTTTTATTTATTATCCAATATTAATATATAACCTTGTACATTTATCTGTAGATTTGTTTAGGTATACATGTATGTATATCCTGTAAATCCAAAGACATCTTTGCTCCATGACTAGTGGCCTTCTGTGTAACAATTTCTTTCATGTTGAAATGACTTTGAATTTGAGTTAGTCCTTATTTGTTAAAGACGTTGGTGCCATTTTTTTCCTCCCCTGTTTTGATTATGTATTTTCTCTTAAATTTGAATATTTGCCACTTCAACATTGTACATTTGAATGTTAAAGAAAATATTTTAAATATAGGATGAAAAAATTCCACCAATGTCTTTGACCGGGACTAAATTTGAGTAAGAACTACTGTTTTGGATGATTGTGATTTTTGTTTAGCATTGCGTAATAACCTTGTTTTATATTGCGTAATAACCAATTTACCATAACATATCCATACATGTGTTCACCATTGTATACAGTAATTCATTTTGCTTCCAAATATGATTGATATTTGATATGTGTTATATTTGTTTGTACATTTTGTATGCACCAATATTGTTGCCTTATCATTGCTAAGTTACCACTACTGCTGGTCGAGTGATTTCAAGATCATATCCATTAAATATGTGTTATAATGGAGCGATTCACAATTGTTCCAAACATTACAAGGAATCTCTTTGAAACACAGTTTTTTTCCACTCTGTATACCAGTTGTCTCATAACCTTCATGGCTGACATTTATACTATTAATAATAATAATACAATTCATTTAACCCTCGGCTCCTTACAATTATGTAAGTTTGCAATATTTTTGTAAATAGGGTCATATTCAGTTGAGAATGAAGATTGAACTTTGTATCATTCTATTATGTGTGCCATTCTAGTTTTTACTATTTTAGGACAATCATATGTCTCCCAATTCAATTAGTTATGTAAGTAACTTGCTTAGTTAATATCCAGGTTTTACCAATGGTTATACAACCATAATACTCATGCAATGAGTCCTCTAATAGTTTTAGCACTTTAATTGTAATAATTAATTAGCTTCAACCCCCAAAGATACATTTTTATCAATTGGAATTTTCTAATTAATCGAGAAAAAAATCTAATTATGCTAACAATTTTCTAATTATTCGAACAATATATCTTCTACCATTTATGTTACCGTAAATTGTAATGCTTGTACCTCAGTTATGATGGGCTAATCCTGTATCTGTTTATTCACAGACAAGGATCCAAAACGTTATATGAATACAGTGATCACCACTTTAAAATACTTGCATACAGTATTCCTGTTAATAATTGCATAACCTACACAAAACCAAAACCACTTAGATCTATGTAATATTTCTAATGCATTTGATCATATTACTTGTTTATGATTATTGATCATATATCTCATATTTTGTTTTGGTGGTATGAATAGATACCGGTTTTGCTATGGAAGTCATTTTGTTGCTCTATCTATCTATTATTTCTTTTAGTTTGAAGACAACTCTTTTCAGCAGCATTCTATGTTTTAACAGGTCATTATCATGAGATGTTCCTGTACCATTGAATGTATAAGGTCGCCATGGACTACTGTATCACATTTCAAAATATTGATCCATGTGTGCGGAAAAATACATTCACATCTAACATGGTTACAATACTTGCTCAATTATTGAAGAACACTCAGTTTAGAATAATTCATAACTTTGTATGCTGGACGCTTAAATGTGTGCCATTAATTCTTTTGCAATTTTCTTGATTTGTATTTTTCAAAAAGTGTTGGGGTTTATTTTATATATATTTGTATTATTTTCTCCTCTGGAAGGGGATACAGTGCCCCCTCGATATAAGGCTGTTCGATACAGAGCGGATTCGGATATAAGGCTGGGTCATATGTGGACCCCA
>JAUTBQ010151121.1:0-14003 GCA_032361185.1 Lepetodrilus ovalis | reverse complement strand
TGTCACATTTAGACCAGATACCGTAAACTGGGCAGGAGATGGAGATACTGGTATGATTGTAGATACAAATGTATCTACAAGAGTATATAAGAAGATGAACTGGTAATCTTCATACTTTTTTAAAATATGTTCCAAAGGGTTACATAATCCCTTTGGAGATGTAACTTATCTTAAATATAAATTAACTTATGTTTAATATTGTCGATGTATATATCTAATGAATTATACTTAAAGGCAAAATGATGAAGAAGATACTTTTTTCTTTGATGGTGGGTTGTATTGCATCCTATGGATTGGTGATAAACTGGGATAAGCCTCTATATGAGACAGATTTTAATAATGGCTTAGATGAGAAGTGGAGAACTCTTAGTGCTCTTGGAGGATTTACACCAAAAACGGTATTTAATAGCAACAAAAGATTAAGACTTACAAATAGAAAACATGATGAAAGCACTGCTGTTACACTTGATTATGAGTTTCCTACAAAAGATAACAAGTTTGTATTAGAGTTTGACTACTATGCTTATGGTGGTTGTGTAGATAATGATAACTATGTTGTATCAAGTAGTAATGCTGGTAGATGGGGAGCAGATGGAACTGCTATCATCCTTTTTGACTCATCAGCTGGTAAGAGACCAGCTGTTGGAGCTAGTGGTGGATCACTAGGATATGCAAATGGAAATATTGAACTAACTGATGGAAGCTATAAAGAGCAGAGTGGTTTTCAAAAGGGTTGGCTTGGTATAGGCTTGGATGAATTTGGAGCTTTTTCAAATAACTCAGAATCTAGAAGAGATATAACGGGAAATACAAACTCTGAAGAGTATAGAGATGGAGATGAGAATCCTAACTCTATTACCATTAGAGGAGATGCTAGTAGTGGGTATCGAATGTTAAAGAGTGTGTCGGTGAGCGAATCTATCGCAAGAGAATCTATAGATGAAGATGGTGATTTAGTTAATAATGCAAATAGTAGCTATAAGAGTGGAAAATATAGACTTACAGTTGATAGCACGGATGATAATCACTTATATATAAAGTTAGAGAGGAAAAATGGTTATAAATATGCTACTGTAATTAGCAAGTTTGATGCAATGGATCCAAAATATCACATGGGTGCAAAGCCACAAAAGTTTCGTTTAGCTTTTTCATCAGGAACTGGTGGAGGATGTAATAAACATGAGATTGATAATGTAAAGATTTATGGGATAGGAGATGTTTATAGTATAGAAAAAATTTTACCACAAGAGTGTACCAATGCACCAAGTGATTTAGTAGGTTTTAGTAGTAAGTTTGATTTTGATAAAGAGGATGATGTCTCTGGAGATGGTAGTAAAGATACCGTAGCAACTTATAAAAATATAGCTAGTGTCAATGGTAAGCAAGTTGATTTAAAAGTGAAAGTTTTATCACTTTTGGGTATAGACCACTTAGAGAATAAGGATGGTTCAAGTACACCAAAAGGTTTTAAGTTTCAACAAATAGATAAAGAGGGCAAAGATGATCCTTCAGTTGGTTTTTTTATAGGAAGTAAAAAAAATGATCCTAAAGGGACAAAGTATGAGACAGAACTTAAGTTTACTTTTGTAGAGCATGGTACAGATACACCAATCTCTTTTAACTTTGAAACACAAGTATATGATATAGATAATTTTTCCAATAGAACAGAAAAAATCATCATCAACAAACAATACTATAAATTTTTTCAAACAGCAGATAATACACATATAAAAGGTAATAGAGAAGGTGATATAGATATTTTTAAAAATTTTGAAAATGAAGATAGTAAAGATTTTAATCAAAATGCAACTGTAAAGTTTGTACATGAAGATAAAGACTCTTTTGTGATGAAGTTTTCTGTTACTAAAAATAAAGAAGCAGGTAAAGGCATAGGAAGAGCAGGTTTCAATCTTGTTTTTGGAAAAACAAAACTAGGTTTACCAACTTGTGCTAAATCGGCAGAACTTATAGCAGACTATCATTTTGATGAGTGTTTTTGGGATGGTACAGAAGGAGAGGTTAAAGATAGTAGTGGAAATAACCATAATGGAACTTCATTTGGTAAGTCAAATACTATAGATATGGGAGAGATAAATCGTGCAGGTGATTTCAGTGCCATAAAAGTTGATGATGAAGCTGGTATAAAAATAAAAAATATGGGGATAGATTCAAATAAATTTTCAATTTCTATGTGGGCAAAAACAAAAAATAAATCAACAGCACGTGACTTCTCTGTGATAACAAGATTTGGGTCTTTTGCAATGAAGTATAAACATAGTACAAATAAATTTGTTATACATACATTTCATGATAACAAACCAAATCATACTTCTAGATATGTAGATGCTGGAAATTTTAATGATAATAAATTTCACCATATATATGTCTTTGTAGATAGTGGTGAGTTAAAACTATATATGGATAATAAACTAATCCATAAAGAGGATATAAGAAAGCTAAAACAAGCTAAAGATACTACCTATATAGGTGGTAAAGAAAGATCTGACTGGTGGGGACTTGGTGTTTTGAGTATAGATGAGGTTAAGGTTTATAAAGGTGTTTTGAGTACTGAATATATCACAGATATATATAACAATGAAAAAGCCCACAAAAATGCTGATGGTAGTGAGAGAATATCGATAGAGTGTAAAACAGCAGAACTTATAGCTGATTATCACTTTGATGAGTGTAACTGGGCTGGTACGGTTGGTGAGGTAAAAGATAGTAGTGGAAATGGTTTTGATGGAAAAGCAACAAATAGTGCAAACACAGATACAACCGATGGTCAAATCAACGGAAGTGGAAAATTTACAAGAAAAGCTGATGGTGTTATAGTTGAAGACATCACAGGGCTAGATTCAAATAACTTTTCTGTCTCATTTTGGACAAAGATCGATTCTGTTAAAGATTCAAGACATGAACTACTTAAGTTGGGAAATGTTAATGCATATAAAAATAGAAAGAATGGTATTTTATCTATAAAATATGCAGAAAATGTGGGTAAATCAAAAACTGGTGAATTAACAGTTATGGGAGAAAGTTTAACAAAAGGCTCTTATACTCAGATGGTATCATCAAACTTAAAAGATGGAAAATGGCACCATATCGTTGTTACTTATGTTGATGAAAATATGAAAATTTATATAGATACCGCAGATAAAGATATGATTCATACCAATAAAGCTGGGCAGTCGGGGGTATCAAAACTAGGGATACTAGATAAGTTTAATGGTGTATTGGAAATTGGAAATAATCTTTGGCATAACTGGGACACAAAAGCAAATATAGATGAAGTAAAGCTTTATAATGGTGCATTAAGTAGTACACAGATTGCTAAAATTCATAAAAACGAAAAAAAATATAAAAATGCAGATGGAACTGATAGAGAAGAGGTTGTCTGTGCTGTACCTTTTGAGTGTAACCAAAACTCATATATTTTCTCAAGTGAAAAAAATGCTAACTATTCAAAATCTGACATTATAGATCTAATAAATGGTGATGTCAAAACTGAAAAAGAGAGATTTGGAGATTATCATATAAATGCCATTGGATTTAATTCTCTTGATGGTTTTATATACGGATGGCAGTCAGATGAAGGTAAGGATGATTATAACAGACCAAATGCACATCTTGTAAAAGTTGATTCTAACTATAATGTTTTTGATGTAAATCTAAATCAACAGATACCTGATTCAAAACAGAGATATATCTTGGGTGATGTATCAAAAGATGGTATTTACTATATGGCAAATATGGGCGGACATAATGACCATGGTTACTATCTACATAAGATAAGGGTTGTGGATCTAAATAAAACAGAGTTTGTTAAAGATATAGATATAGTATATCCACATGCCTATCCAGATAATAAGCCTGAACATATTAGAAATGCAGACTTTGCAATCAATCCAGTAGATAACAATCTTTATATGATTAACTCTAATAATAATCAGCTTGTAAAGATATATTTAAATGGTAGTAAAGCTGGAGAGTTTGAAGAGTTAGGACAAGTTTATGAGATAAATCCAAACTACGATGTAGATAAAGGTGATAATGCAAATACATATAGTGTATTTAGTTTTTTTGATAAAAATGGAAATTTTTATTTTCAGATAGGAGAAAGGATATATAAGATAGATATCTCAAATCCATGGAGTGGTAAAAATGATACTAAAGCAAAAGCTAAAGTATTTACTTCAACAACTCTTAATAGTTCTGGTGATGGTGCTAGATGTTCACTTACAGATATGGGTTCTTTACCAATCATAGAACTAGAGATACAAGATACATTAGAGGGCAATGAAGGTGTTAGTGATGTAAATATAACATTTAAACTAGATAGAGAACTTGATAAGGATATATCGATAAGATATAGTACATTTATACTTGATGATACTAAAAATAGTGCTGTTTCTGGCAATGATTTTAAAGCTGATTCAAGAGTGATTACTATAGTAAAAGGCTCTTCATCTATATCTATACCAGTAGTTATAGGAGATATAGAGGTTGAGAGTGATGAGAAGTTTGGTATCAAATTAGAGTCAGATGAAGTTCTATTTTTGGATAGTGTTGATGGTGTAAGTGAGGATATATCACTAGTTGCTACTATAAAAGATGATGATTACAGTAAATTAAATGCTTATGATGTAAATGATGACAGTGATAGACAGATAAAGACAAAGGTGGTAAAAGAGCTATTTACATTAGATATAGTTGCTCTATCTCCTGATGGAAACTCTATCATAGATTTTAGTGAAGATATGAATAAGACAAAAATAAAATTTGTAGATAGTTCTGAGTGTGTTACAGAGATAGAGGATCTAAATAAGAGTGGTTTTGTGGAGTTAGGAGAGTTACCAGAACAAGGTAAATTACAAAAAGAATTTATAAAAAACTTAGCTTTAAAAGATATCAAAGTTCAGTTTTGGTGGGAAAATAAGTTTGGAGAACAGACAGTATGTTCCTCAGATAATTTTGCCATAAGACCAAAAACATTTAGTTTTGAAGTTGGTATGAGTGAACAGAGTGTTGTAAAAGCAGGAGAAGATTTCAATGTTACTATAAAAGCATGGGATCAAAATAATACAAACTCTTTAAATTATGATGGGCAATATGATGAGCAAACAAACTCATTTAAAATAGACTTTAAACAAAAGAGTAACCATTGTGATTTTAATAGTTCAGATCTTACCGTAAATGGAGATGACCTCTTTAAAGATGGTGTGTTGGAATTTGGTATAAAATATAAAGATGTAGGTGTTTTAGATATAAATATATCTGAGATAGCTGGAAAAGAGTTTGCTAAAGTTGATAGTGATGATACACTAGAGAGTCAAAGATTTATCCAAAAAGCTCATAGAGAGATTAGATTTATCCCTTATGGGTTTGATGTGAATAGTGCAGTTATAAATAATATGACAAAAGAGAGTAGTGGATATGCTTTTTATTCAAATCATATAGATAAATCTCCTATGTGGAGCATAAATGTAAAAGCTATAAATGAGGCGGGACATCCAACTAAAAACTACAATAATGAGTGTGCTGCCAATGATGTAGATATCTATGCTGATATAAACATATCAAGTATGGCAGATAGTACTCACCCACTATTCTTAAATATCTCAGAAGATGGTGCTTCGTTATTTAGTTTGGATTCAAATATCACAACTTCTGGAGAAGTTAGTAAAAATAGAGTTAAAAAGATCTTAAAAGCAAGATTTAAAGATGGTGTTGCTGATAAAAATATAACTATAAACTTCAAAAGAAGTAAGCTAGTAGAGCAAGAACCAGCAACTATCAAGTTTATAAAAGCAAAAGCAGTTGATGATGATGTTATTGATAACAATGTAACAGGAGAAGATACTCCAAACAAATCTATAACATATAAATATATGAGAGCATATATCCAAAGCCCTATAGAAGTGATAGTTCCTAGGGAGGAAGAAGCTGAGTTAAATACTACAGTTTATTATGAGGCTTATGAACCAAATAGTTCAGGTAAGAGATCTGTTAGTGGTGAGAGAGGTTGGAAGATAGTTGATTTTGATGATACTTCTGGAAAGATGAGATTTGAAAATCTTCAAGTTGCTTATGGTGGCAGAGTAATACCAACAAATGAAGGAAATCAAACACTAAATGTGATAGCCACAAAAGTACCAGAGAGAAATAAAATCACTATGGATATAGATGATGATTTTCAATATGTGCTAGATCATATATCTACTGATGTATCATTTACCCCTGCCTCAGCAAACTGGGCAGGAGATGGAAATCTTGGCATGATGGTAGATACAAATGTTAGTAGACAGACTAGGTTTAAAAGGATGGATTGGTAAGTTTGAATGGTGTTTTTTTGATACAAAATAGTAGTTAGTAACTTATATTTGTTTTTAGTTGATAATTTTTATTAATGTTTATACTAGATTTGACGATATTCATAGTAAATAATATCGACATAAACTAAATAGGAAACATAATGAAAAAGATATTTTTAGCAGGGAACACTTCTACTATAACAGCTATGTATATAAGTGCAGAGGTTGGTATAAAGTTTACTAGAAATAGTAACTTATACCTTTTTACTGGTGTTTTATATGCACCGATTCATATACTAAATGACTTTTTTAGGATTCAAAAATGAAAAAGCATTTTTTAGTATTTACTTTATCACTATCTATATCATCTCTTATGGCATCAAATACAGAACAAATTATCAATCAAGTAAATGGTGAATGTCCATCAGGACTAACTATAGATTTATCACAAAATTATGTAGAAAATGGTGATTTTACTATCTTCGAATCTGGTGGAAGTGGATTGTTAAATAAAATGCCAAATAGCTGGCTTTCAAATAATACTTGGAAAACTGATGCTTATTATCAAGGAAATAATAGATATCCAAATGATAACGACTCTCCTAACCATACAATTGCATCTATCGGTGCTAAGAGCATTGAAATCCCTGGAGTTCCTCATTCTGGTATCGTGCATAGATTTGTTGGTAACTCAGATTATGGTATGGGTTCTCAAAATTATCTATATGTAAATGGAAATGATCTAGGAAAAACTATGATATCTTGGGAGTCTAAAGATATCATAGTTGAGAGTGGATCTTCATATATATTTGTAGCACATTTTAGTAATATTTTATATACAGATCTAGATCCCAATGCACTAAACCCTAAAATGAAACTAGGGTATAAAGATAGTAATTGGCATAATCTATCAAATAGTTTTTTTGAAATCCCAAGAGATATATCAAAAACTTCTAATGCTTCTCAAGATAGATGGCATAAGTTTGCATATCTTATAAAACCAGATTCAAATAGTGTAAAACTTCAGATAAAAGATGATGCACATAAGCCTTTACCTTATGCATCAGGTGGGGCATATGGGGATGATTTAGCAATTTCTGGTATAGGGTTGTATAAATGTGTGCCAAAAAAGGTCATAGCAGATTATCATTTTGATGAGTGTAACTGGGATGGTACGGATGGTGAAGTAAAAGATAGTAGTGGAAATGATTTTAATGGAAAAGTAACAAATAGTGCAAACACAGATACAACCGATGGTCAAATCAATGGAAGTGGAAAATTTACAAGAAAAGCTGATGGTGTTATAGTTGAAGATATAACAGGATTAGATTCAAATAATTTTTCTGTCTCATTTTGGACAAAGATCGATTCTGGTGATAATGTAAAAAATGAACTAATTAAGTTGGGAAATGTTAATGCAAAACAGTCAGTCAATGGGGACACCGGTGTTTTGGCTATATACTACAGTGAACATCTAAGTAATCTAGTGGTTATGGGACAACGCTTAACGGGAAGTGCTTACACCCAGATGGTGACATCAAATTTAAAAGATGGAAAATGGCACCATATCGTTGTTACTTATGTTGATGAAAATATGAAAATTTATATAGATACTGTAGATAAAGATATGATTCATACCAATGAAGATGGGCAGTCTGGAGTATCAAAACTAGGGATACTAGATAAGTTTAATGGTGTATTGGAAATTGGAAATAATCTTAGGGAGAGATGGGATACAAGAGCAAATATAGATGAAGTAAAGCTTTATAATAGTGCATTAAGTAGTGCACAGATCTCTAAAATTTATAACAATGAAAAAGCACATAAAAATGCTGATGGAACTGATAGAGAAGAGGTTATTTGTGGTATACCTTTTAGTTGTGATGATACTATGTATTTTTCAAATGCTTATGATCTTACTTCTGATATTAAAGAAAATGGCTATATGTTTCTTCACTCTATCAATAGAGAACAATCTCCATTTACATTTAAAAAGATAGGAGATGGTTATCATGTAGATGGTAATTCATACTATAATGCTTTAGCTTACAATCCTGAGGATAATTTTCTGTATGCTACAGTTAAAAATAAACTTTTAAAGATAGATAAAAATGGTGTAGTTAAAGATCTTGGTATTATTGATGGACTTCCCAATATACAGCATTTTGCAGGAACTTTTGGTCATATAGAATCAGATGGAAGAGCATATTACTATCTAACTCAGATGCATGAAAAACAGATATATAAAATCGATGTTAAAACAAGAACCATAAAAGAGACTATCACTATGGATAAAACTATCTTTACTGTAGATATGACTATAGATGAGACGGGAAACAATCTATACTTTATGCAAAGACCTATCTATAATGCAGACTCGCCAAATCAGTTGATGAAACTAAATATTGCAGATAAAACAGTTACTCCTATTGGTGAACCAGTAGAGGGGGAAAGTTTAGCGGGTTCTACTTTTTGTGATGATAGTGGTCGTGTATTTGTTATTTATGATGAAGGTGGTTTTTTTGAGATTGATACAACAACAGGAGAGCGAAAGCCTATCTCTGATGCTCCTATAATGGCAAATCTTAATGATGGTGCGATGTGTCCTAGTGCTACGGTGAAGTTAAAACCAACTATGACTATCTCAGATGCAAAAGTTACTGAGGGTGGAAATCTTGTATTTAATATTTCTCTTACTAATGTTACAAATGATAAAAGGGGTTATACTTTCACATATCAAGCATTTGATGGCAATGATAGCAATAGCAAACTCAATGCTCAGATCAATGAGGATTTTAAGGCAGAATCTTTTGGTTCTACTATAGTTCAGGAGTTAGCACAAGATACAACTATAACTATACCAACCATTGAAGATAAACTTACTGAAGCTGATGAAAATCTAAGACTTATACTTAGTGACATTAAAGGTGTATTGTATTTTAATGATATAGCTACAGGAACTATCCTAGATGATGATAGACCAACAGCTTCTAGTTGCTATGCAACAACAGATAACTACGATAAACTTTTTATATATGATGATTTAAACGAGACAGATGGGTTAGCAAATCCAAGAGAAGTCAATTTAACAGAAATTCTTACGGGTGAAGGTGGCTCATATAGAGCAATGGATGGAAATATGTATGTTTTCTCTTACAGTACTAAAGTAGCTGGAGTAGATCTAAAGAAGATAGATATCAAAACTGGTAAAGTTACGATGGTTAAAGAGGGGCTTTTACCTCATCATGCTGATTCTGCTGAGTTTTATTATGATCCTAAAACAAAAACAGAGTTTATGTATGCTACTGATAAACATAAAAAAAAGTTTTATACGATAGATCCTTCAAATTGGAGCAAAACAGTAAAAGAGATAGTAGGTTCAGATAATAAAGAGGTTAAAATCGGTGCTTTAGCGATCGATCCATATAGTGGAAAGATCTATGCTATGCAAGATGCTGGTGGTATAACAGGAGAGGATGATGAAGATCCTATACTATTTACTTTAGATATAACAGGTTCAAAAGTTATAGCTACAAAACTCTTTACACTTCCTCATGTAGATGCAGAAGGTTTAGCATTTGCAAATGATGGTAAACTTTATCTAGAGACAGAAGAGATTGGGCATGGAGATGAAGAACATAAGATATATAGGTTAAATCTTAATACTCAAACATTGACAAAAGTTGCGAACACTGGAACAAAAGATTTAACACCTACTGATACTAGTGAGAATGATTATGTGGACATAGAGACACTTTCTTGTAACGGTGGTGTTTATCAAGTACCTCCTGTGTTTAGTATTGAACAAAAAGAGATTGATATAACAGAGGGTAATCCTAATGAAGTTACTAAAGATAAGGAGTTGAATCCTGAAGAGATCTCTGTAGTAATTAGAGCAAACCGTCCGATAAGAGAAGATGATGGAACTATAAGTTTTGCTCCTTATATCCAAGAAAATAATAGTACGGCTACAGTTACCAAGGATTATGAACAATATATAGAGCATTATGAGATGCTTGTAGGTAAGAGTGAGTTAAATATTTCTAAAGCATTAGTCTATAGTGATTTGGAAGTTGAAAATAATGAGTATCTTAATATTGCTTTTGTTGTTGATAAGGGATCTTTTGTAGATGGAGAGGATAAAGTTAGAGTAAATATTATCGATGATGACTTTAATAATTTTACCGCTTATGAACCAAATAGTGGAGGTATTAGTAGTGCTCGTAAAATCCAAACAAAGATAGTTGGTGAGGAGTTTACACTAGAGTTAGCAAAGATAAAAGATGAAACACACTATGCAGATGCAACAGATGATACAAATAAGACAAAAGTTAAGATTGTTGATGTATCTATGTGTGGTAAACCTATATCTGATCTAAATCAAAGTGGATTTATTCCATTTACAGTCTCTACAACAGATAGTTCAAAAAATAGAGTAAATCATACTTTTACTACAGCAGAACTAGGTAATATGGGTTTATCAAATAAAGCTATAAAAGAGGCAAAAGTACAGTTTTATTGGGAAGATGTAAAAAATCATACTTTTAGAAGTTCATGTTCCGCAGATGCTTTTGCAATCAGACCAAAGAGGTATAGTATAAATCTACCTCAAAATGTGATTGCAGGAGAGGATTTTAATCTTACTGTTAAGGCACTTGATGCAAATGGCGATGTTGTTAGCAATTATGAAGAGAGTGCTGATGTTTATCTATATGACAAAAATAAGACAAAAAGTTTATGTACACTAGGAGATTTAGTAGAGAATCAAAAAAGAGATTTTAAAGATGGTAAAGCGGTAGTTACACTTAACTATAAAGAGGTTGGTGAGCTTAAATTTGTAGTAAAAGAGGATAGAAATAGTTCTAGTGAGTATGCAAAAATAGATAATAATGATGGTTCTGATGATATTAGATTTATAGAAGATTCAGCACCAAAAAATATAAATTTTTCTCCTTTTAAGTTTTTTGTAGAGAGTAATATAACAAATAGTATGACAAGTAGTGGATATGCATTTTACTCAAATACTAAGGATAAATCTCCAATCTGGAGAATAGGTGTAACAGCTGTAAATAAAGATGAAAATGTTACAAAAAATTATAAAAGTGGATGTGCTTCACATGATGTAGATATAAGTGTAGATATAAATATTAGCTCAATATTATCAAACTTAGAATTACAGTATATTGAGGATAGTAATGAATCTTTTGAATTGGCACCATCAAATCAAATCAAAATACTAAAAATTGGAAGTAGTAGTTTTAAAAAGGGTACAGCTGATAAAAATATAACGATTAACTTTAAAAGAAGTAAACTTATAGCACAAGAACCTGCAACTGTACAATTTAACAGTGTAACAGCAGTGGATTCCAATGTGACAGGAGAATCAACTCCAAACAAATCTATCACATATAAATATATGAGAGCATATATTCAAAGCCCGATAGAGGTTGTAGGAAGTAAAGAGTTAAATACTACAGTTTATTATGAAGCTTATGAACCAGATAGTTCAGTCGGCAAGAGATCTGTTAGTGGTGAGAGAGGTTGGAAGAGAGTTGATTTTGATGATACATCAGGAAAGATGAGATTTGAAAATCTTCAAGTTGCTTATGGTAGTAGAGTAACTCTGAGAAATGAAGGAAATCAAACACTAAATGTGATAGCAACAAAATTACCAGAGAAAAATAAAGTCACTATGGATATAGATGAAGATTTTAAATATGTACTAGAACATATATCAACTGATATATCATTTACTCCCTCCTCGGCAAACTGGGCAGGAGATGGTAATAAAGCTGGTATGATAATAGATACAAATGTTAGTAGACGAACGAAGTTTAAACGGATGAACTGGTAAAAAAAGTTAGCATAGGGTATAATACCCCTATGTTTAATATAGTCTTAGTAACTCCAGAAATCCCTCAAAATACCGGTGCAATTGGTCGTATCTGTGTAAATACAAATGCCACACTACACCTCATAAAACCGTTATCCTTTGATATAGATGAAAAAGCAGTTAGACGAGCAGGTCTTGATTACTGGAAGATTTTAGATCTGAAAGTTTGGGATAGTTTGGATGAGTTTTTAAAAGCCAATGATTCTAAAAAAGATAGATTCTTTTTTGCCACTACAAAAACAGATAAACCTTACTTTGATGCTTCATTTGAAGATGGAGATTATCTGTTTTTTGGAAGTGAGACCAAGGGATTACCGATGGACCTAATGAAAATGTGTGAAGAAAACATGGTAACAATTCCTATGGGAGAACAGGGCAGAAGCCTAAATCAAGCAGTAGCAGTTGGCATAGTTCTTTATGATGCGATAAGACAAAATTTTACAAAAGGGGTATTATGAAAAATATAAAATCACTCATACAGGGTAGTCAAAAGTTTAAGAAAAGTGAGTTTAAAAAGAGAAAAAGAGAGTTTGAAAAACTAGCAAAAGATGGACAAAATCCAAAGATCCTTTTTATAGGTTGTTGTGATTCTCGTGTACTTCCAAATCTCATCACAAACACAGGTCCTGGTGATTTGTTTGTAGTTAGAAATATCGGAAATCTTGTGGCTCCATATAAGCTTGATGAGGATTATCACTCAACAGCCGCGGCTATTGAATATGCTGTAAATATACTTGAAGTTGAAGACATTATCGTTTGTGGACACTCTCAATGTGGAGCTATTTCAGCTCTTTACTATGATGATAGTAAGTTTGAGAAAAAAGAGATCCCTCATGTTAAAACTTGGCTTGATTTGGGTAAAGATGCTAAAGATTTTGTATGTGAGTGGGGAGAGGACTTAACTCAAGAAGATAAGCTTACGATGACTGAAGAGGTATCTGTACTTTTTCAGCTTGAAAATCTTTTAACTTATCCATCAGTAAGTGATAGGGTATCTGAAGGTAAACTCTCCCTTCATGGTTGGCACTACGATATAGAGAGTGGTGATATATACACTTACGATGAAGAGTTTGAAGAGTTTATCCCACTAAGCAGTTAATCTTACTTTATAAAAAAATGTTATACTTCTTCTAAAATAAATTAGGAGAAGTTATGGCATATATAAAACTTTGTAAATATGAAGATATGAAACCCCAAATCAAAGAGAGAGCTACACCGATTTTAGAAAAGAGTGGAAAGCTTGGAGAGATATTTGAGCTTTTAGCACTAGATGAGGATCTATACTTTGCGACTGATAACATGGTGCAAAACTTCTTGCTTAAAGAGACTAGGTTGTCATATAATACTAAAGAGAGGATAGCTCTTTTAGTTTCGGTTGAGAATAACTGCACAATGTGTGTAGATGTTCATAAAAATATAGCAAAAATGCTTGGTATGAAAGATGAACAAGTAGCAGAGGTACTAAATGGAATTGAAGCTATAAATGTAGATGAGAAAGAGAGAGAACTTTTAAAGCTCTCCATCAAGGCTGCACAAAAAGATAACTATAAAACTACTAAAGATGATATAGATGCTCTTAAAGATTTGGGTTGGAGTGATTTGGAGATTTTAGAGGCAGTTAGAATCGCAGCATATTTTAACTATATAAATACCCTCTCAAATGTTTTTGGTTTGGGAAAAATATGGTAAAATAAGTTAAAAACTAAGAGGCACAGTTGAAGTTACTACATGAACTGATAAAAGAAAAAGTTCTCATACTCGATGGAGCTATGGGAACACAGATACAAAATTTAGAT
>JAUTBQ010151110.1:0-14007 GCA_032361185.1 Lepetodrilus ovalis | reverse complement strand
AATTATTATAAAATATGAAATTTATTATAAATATCAAGTGTTGGGGACTTAGTATACCAGTAAATAACAACTTTTGGTTGTACAAATCAAACGTAAATAGTCTCAGACAGAAATTCCTTTCGCCATTATCTAGGCCAATTCACCGTGATGGTCTGCCTTTAAATGATGCCTTTTAGCATATTTTGGACCAGTGCTGAGATAAACACAATATTGAACTATTTTATTTTTTAGTATTATCATCATCTTCATCATCATCATCATCATCATCATCATCATCATCATCATCATCATCATCATCCACGTTGTTATTATTTCACGTATTATTAGTATAATTATTATAATATTTATTATAATTATTGTTATTATTATTGTTGTTGTTATTGTTATTGACGGGTAGCGGTCAATTAATGCATGTGTTGAGTACTAGCTGCCTCGCGCTACATAGATAAATAGGAGACAAAGATACGAACATGATTTAGTAAGAAGCGATCTGATTGGCTAATCACGAGAGGTTATCGGGATTTCCATACTAGTAGTTAGTACTGGAGAGGTCTATTAGAAACGAAAACAGATTTAGGGGAATAGTGTGCAATGCCATGCGAGAGCGGGTGGTGAAATCATGCTTTATTTTATAATAAAAAAAATGATATTTTTGCTATATTATCAAAAATATATTGTTTTGTATTTAGGTCTATTTCTTTATATAAAACATTAATGTTCTTAGCCTTTCTTCTTTGTGTTTTCCTGGTTAAATAGTGATTTTATTTGATTGGCCAACGCTGCTGCTGAAAAGCTGACAAGATGTTGAAAATAAGGTTGATAGTGTAAACGCTGCTTCAATGAACTATTAGCACATGATCTCCTATCCACTGCTGGTTGCAACTGTTCCGTAGTATATTCACAGGATTGGAAATATATTTGCATGTCTGTGTAAACGCTATCTTAAAAATATTTACTACCAATTGCGGGGTACTTTATGACATAGCTTCAGAAACAATAGAGAAACACTATACTATACCATAGGTAATATATTAAAGGCAAGAACATGTTTCTAACATTTATCTACGGTAGATATTTCTTATGCATTGTAAATATACGTATCGCTACTTGTCTGTATGTAAGTTTATATTTGTTTCCTCCGTATTCAAGTCTGGTCTGTACTGCATAGGAAGACGTACGTTTACTTAACTATCACCTTCTTTGTGCCTTCCTCACGCGCATATGCAAATCTATCCGACTTCTTACGATGAAGGCGTCCACTAGCCCACTTTGAAAATCATGCACAGGTTTTGAATCCACGGAAAATGCCCCACAGTTCGCCCCTTGTCGAGATATACCTCTGTCAGTTGGGATAATTTAACCCTTTACCAGCTACATATTTACCAACTTAAATAATATGCAAACAGAGTTTAACATCCTGATCACAGAACTTTGGAGCAGTACAGCAGCATATATCACATTTCCTGTAGGAATTAAGTCTATATTAATCTGTGACATAAAGTGACCACAACTTCAATCATGTTAATTATAGATGGGAATAACTGACACATATGTTATATACAAAGAGTTAACGCTTATGGGCGTTATGGGCTAGTCATGACTTTAACAGAATGCAATGTATCAAAGAGAACCGGCCTCTTTGCTACATCAAAGTATTGGTATGAATAGCAAGAAAAAGTTACACATGAAATACATATTGAAAAAAAAATAACCCAAACATTTGATACCTTTAAACTGAAACTCATACGCGCTTGGAAATCGTATATATTTTAAGTGCGAGATGAATGGGTATACGCCATTACATGCGGGGTTGAAACGTGGGTATGTTGTCAGATAAACCTTATTACATGTATATTCATAAGGAATTTGAGAATGAAAAGTGTCCTGTCTACATCACACGTTATATATTATGAAGGCACCCTGACTAATACAGGCACCTGAAGCATTATATTATCTTAATAAATATTTAATTTTCTTAGATGTAATATTTTTAAAATAGATCTATATGTACATTATGTAGACTAGTGATAACATTTTTTTTAAAAGAAATTCACACAGGGACCCATCAATGATACATCTGTATGACATGTTGTCGATGATAAAGGCATGTTATCACAGCTGGTTGTCCTAGATAATGGGCAAATGAATTTCTGTCTGAGACTATTTATGTTTGATTTGTACACTCAAAAGTTGTTATTTACTAGTATACTTATTCCCCAACACTTGATATTTATTAAAAAATATCATATTTTGTCATAATTAGTACTAATTATCTTGACTTCGAAGCATTAGTTGATTTGTGAAGGAATTCTAAGAAATCTAGTCCTACCACTTTGAATTCCAGGAAAGTGTAGACCAGTTATGCCCATTTGTGTGCATATAATGAGGAAAGTGAAAGAAGAGGCCTACAAATTGAATACCGCTAGTAAAGAAACATTTGTTTCATGTTATTGTGGGGGTGCAGTGTTATTTTGTCTATTATACAGCGGTGGAAAGGTTTCTGGAAGTACAAACCTGATTTTACGTATGACAAGTGAATGTACTTTGCAGTTATGGCTAAGAACTAGTCCAAAACAACCATGCATATCTGTGATAATATGCCTTTAAAACACCTATTCAGTAAATACTTGAAATACATGTTCAGAAATTCTGCATCATGAATAAAGATTCAGTCTGACTCTATATCACCAAATATTTTACTGAGATTGGTTGTCTTTCCCACCTCTTGGCTCTGCATACAATAATATTTAGTCAAATTATTTGGTGATAGCATTGACAAAAGTTCAATGTATGCTATAGCTATTTTCTAATTCCACTGATGTGTATGTTTATCTACCTATTCTGTGTACATATCAATGTAAATTGAATAAGTACTGGTATTAGTTAATAAATTAGTATTTCCGATATCAAAGATTAGAAATAGTCCAAGGGTAGAATGTGTTAGAAAACTACATGTACAGTGCCACCTTGATATAACACGTTTCAATGCACCATGGATTCGGCTGATTACGCTGGGTCAGATGTGGATCCCATTTTTATTTTCGTTATTTCCCTGTAATATCGTATAGGCAGGTATTTATATAATGGAGGGGTATGTCATGGACCCCAACTTCAGCGTTACATCGAGGGGACACTGTACTTGCATTAAAAGTTTTAATAATTAATATTTTGCTGATTATTTACAATCAGACTAATAAAATGAAAAATATTTCTGATGTCCTTACTGAATACATGCATTACTATGATAGGAAGTACACAGAAAATATTATGATGAAATGCGGATACAGATTTTGTCAAATTCTACTTATTTCTACATGAACAGTGGATGTGCAATGGGCTGATAATTCATTATTTTGATAACTGTCAGACAAATGTTACAGTCAGTGTATATTGACTCCAGTGAACTGATTTGACTGCTATTAAGCCTTGCTGGTGGCAAGTGTTGTCCTATTTACTTTCATGTACTTGTGAAGATAGGCTGGTATTACCAGCCAAGATTTCACACAAACTGCCATAGGTCTACTAGTATTTGAATGACACATGTACATGTATTTTAGTAGCTTACAGTTGTTACTGTATACATGTATTGTGTGTATGTAACGGCAAACTGAAGGCAGAATGGGGAGGATTAACATTCAATACATTCAACGCGACAACTATAACACTCAGCTTGGAATGTGTATGCACTTTTAATACACTTGCATTTTTAATATCCACCATAAGCTAGTGAACATTCTGTGAAACTATTGTAAATTCTGGGTTTTGTTTTGCTATTCAAAGATATCATTTATTATTCTATGGATTTATTATTATATACAATATATATTTTCTGTATTTGTTTGTATTTGACAAAATAATTCTAAATAAGGCGAAATTGATTCCAAGTGATGACAGACATGTTTTAAGCGATCGGCTCGAATTCTGACCTTGAGGCCATCATCCTGGAGTAATTCCTTTCAGGATAAAGGCTATGAAATCATTCATTCCAAATTGTATCTGACTGATAAATAATTCGCTAAAATAAGTTACACCGTGTCATCTACATCTATCCCTGTTCATGTGGTACGATTATCATGTTACATGTACTTGTGTGTATGGGTATTTATTTATGTGTAAACATGCACGTGTGCCTTATGATGAGGTAAACTAATATGCCTTGTCATCATCGCCTTTCTCACATGATATTGATAAGGTGCGCTGTCTATAGTGTGGCAATACAGATATCATCCTTCGTCTGTCAGTACCAGCCAATGCTCGCAGGTTTACTGCAACCTTCACAGCTATGGATGTTGCAAGTTTCATCCTGTCCTAAACTGACAAGTCGTTATATTAGTTAAAGGTTCTAGAAAGCGACTCAATCCACAATACAATAAAAATAAAAAATTGTTTTTAAATTAAGAATTAAATAAAGATGAATATTTTACAAGTGCTTCTTGTAGAAAATTCTTTAGGAAACTGTCAGTCTATATGGATGTCACAACTGAACAGCTTTAAGTCAATAAAGTCTTCTGTGTGATTTATATAATACAGCGTCCCCTCGATATTACACTGTTCGATACACAGCGGATTCGGATATAAGGTGGGGTCAGAGGTGGATCCCATTTTTATTTTTGTTATTTACCTGTACTATTATATAAGGCTGGTACTATAAGGTGGGAAGGGGGGGGAGGGGGGGATGTCATGTACCCCAAAGTCAGTGTTATATCGAGGGGACACTGTAGTCTCCTCCTATAGTGGAGGTCCAATTGCTCAGCTTATTTGTACTAAGATCATGTTGTAGTGTCCTTGCATTGATATTGACCATATTTATCTTAGCAGTATATTATACTCCAGTCGACCCCCGTTTATCCAGACGGTTGCATTCCTGGTAAAATCGTGCGGATAACTGAATTTCCGGATGTCTGGGTTGTTTTACATAGGAAGACTGATATATGGTTCCCAGTAAAAACTGTGCTGATAGTGAGGGAACGGGTTATCTGAAATTCAGATAAACGGGGGTCCACTGTAGTATTATTTAAAGTAGCTGACATTTTTGCAGTTATATTGAATATTTTCCATCATTGTAATATCTATCCTTCTGATGAATGCATATAATGATATGAATAGCATTGCTATATCTGCATATAATGTCATGGTAGAAAACAAAATATGTAGCCTACCAGGTAGGTCAATGCATATTTATATATTTAATGCATCTACACTGTATATTATATTCATTGATTATGTTGACACTGTCTAACACATTATGAATAGTTTAGTAAACATTTGCTCGTCTATTTCAGATGAGGATGACATGGTATGTCAGAGCCCGACATGTGTCAGCCCCACGTCACTGAAGGCAATTAGGGTAAGTGAAATATACACACTATTTTCTCATCTTATGTGTTTGAACTATATGTCACTTTATGTTACAATAAATATAGTTATGGTGATGACTGCTTAATGATGTATTGAGCGTCACTGAGGTAATCAAATTATAACCATAGCTTAGATTACATATCATTAGTTCTGTTTTGTTTGTGTTTGCTTTTTGTTTTGTATTTTTATTTTGTTCTGTCATCTTTATCCAATGCTGTTTTTAATTGATTAGTATTTTGTGAATATAGTATTTTTGTGTACGTTCATGTTTACAGTTGTTAATACAATGTTTTGGTTCATTGATGATTGTTGGACTGAATACCCACAAGATAATTGTATTAAATATCAATTCCTTTTCGCAGACGTAAAACTTTCATTACAGTGTTGAGTACACGAATGTTTCATCCAGTCTTATCAATCAAGAAAAGATTAACACTGCATTAAAGGGAGACCACTCTTTTAGGTATCTCTCGCATTTGACTTCCTATGTCCCTGTATGCGCTATAACGTCTTAATCTGAATGTTTGTATTTGAGAGGAGATATATATATACCTACATCTCCACGTGAAAGAGACGCCTCTCCGGGAATTATGTTAATAATTCAGGATTTGTCTCTTGAATTATCAATGAGCGACTTTGGTGGCTGGTCCCTGTTATCAAACAATCCACTGTGTCCACACATGTAGTCCCGAGTCCATTTCGATGGCCTGCCGTATTGATGTTCAATCAAAGGATGTTTGCACAACACAATCCAAGTGTTTGGTCCAGTTTCACGTTGAATATATTCCTGCACAACATTCTTGGAGTTTGTCATTGTCATGATTGTTAAAGTTCCAATTATACATGCAGACGATGAACAGAATTAGGAAATCTGGTATGTATTAATTAGTGAATTAATTAGTGAATTGTTTTAATTAGCAGATTTATTAGTCGCATTTATTGATGTGTATTATTTAAATATTGAAAGCAAAGGAGGGGTGTATTTTTCCCAAGGAAGTGTTTCCAAGTTTTGAGAGTTTTGTTTACCTGGAAACCGGGCGACATACTTGATTGTTGTCTGTCAAGTCATTCTTTTCTATTACTTTCTGCTTCACACATTGAAAAATATGTCCAAGATTAGATATTGTATGTCTTCAATACCAACCACGCTTGAATAATAACTTAAGTTATTGCTGCACAAGGTCAAAATGAGTTCAGCACTTCAAGGGCTCTATTATGACTTTCTTCTTTACGATGATCATCCAGAAGATAGCACCTTTCACAGATCCATAGCTAATGTCCTGTCCTAAGATCCATAGTTAATGTCCTGTCCTATTAGCATCAGATCATGGATCCTAACCCAAGGACAAGTCACGCTCGAGAAACTGCAAATAGTCATGTTCACTTTTTGCGGAAATCTTTCCAACAATAGAGAAATATTTTATGGCAAACATAATATTTGATCTTCAAAATGTTATCAGGTACCTGCAAGAAAATGGAGACCATTGCTTAACAATGCATTTCTGTCGGTGAGGAGTTTTGTGGATCTTTCATGTATTTCATCAAACCTGAAGGTGAAGATGAACATGTAAAATGTCCGCAATACAGTCTTTTAAATAAATACTTTATGACTTTTACATTTATGTTGTGAAATATATTATGATTTGGTGATAGTTTTATTTCTAGAAATAAGAGGTTAGGCTTCAAGTAAAGTGCTTTAAGCTGGATTCATACTTTTAACGGTCACAAACGGCGCAACTCGTTAGCACGCGCTTACCGGTGTAGCAGTCCCCAAACACTCTAGATTGTGCTTCATGGGGGAGGGTTTTTGTGATGCTACACCGGTAAGCGTCTGCTAACGTGTTGCGCCGTGTAACGCCGTTAAAAGTATGAATCCAGCCTTATGATGACAAGAAAGCTTAGTAATGATAAAGGAAGATTGCAGGCATTGAATTCAATATTAATAATTCATTTAAAGACTGTGAATTCAAACAATTCACCCATACTTTAAGCATTGTTTCCTATTAGCCAATGTATCCACTTTTCATCTGGTACAGACACTGTCTGTCAGCAGGATTTGATAAGGCTCATGTCTCTCTTTTGGTCATAATCTTTTCTAGATGATTTACTGGTATACTGACCTTGTCTAGGACAATGAGTATGTGTTCAGGTGTTCAGTGGGGTTTATGCATGACCGCAGCAGCATAAAATGAACATAATATGCCTCCCTTTACTTCTAAAATGGTGGCCCAGAAGGATGTTCAACTAGTTCCATGAACCGTTTCGGGATATTGAAACACAATGGGTATACAGTTTAGCAGATCATGTAGATGTTCATAATGGATTAGATATTGTTGAACTAACAATGCAACTTTTTTTGTTCTCAATTGAATTGTGATATTATAGTCATATTCTTAATAGCATGCTTTGATTTCTAAATTGTTCATAAACTTAATCTCTTGTAGACATTAGTATTTGTTGTATTTTTTTAACACTATAAGGTCGTGAATTGTGTATTTCAATGCTTCTCCATACTGAGTGAACTCCTGTATGAATAGGACCATCTACCATGTCCAGGGCTCCAGACTAACATTTTGAGTTACTTGTACCCATGGCTAGCCCAGTCAGGGCAAGTTGCAAAGGCACCAAAGATACTAAAGTATATGTTAAAACATAGGTTGCCTGCAGTGCGATCTAGCTTGCCCTTGTATGTTGCGCATTTGTTAGTCTGGAGCCCTGATGTCTACCATACGTAGAGGAAAAGGAGGAGAAGCATCCTCTGAACTTCCGTAAATATTGTTCATAAACAGATACTGATGCATCAACAGTGATGGAAATTAACACTAGCCCACTAGTCCGGGCCATTCCTCCCAATGCTAAAGGTATTCTAAGAGCAAGTAGAAATTCATGTTTTTTGTAAGCATTTGTTGTTTGTATCAATATTTGGGCTAGTAAGTTTTATAGGTAAGTTTCCATCGCTGCATCAAGTAGAGGTCTGTAGTACTTGCTGTGGAAATACTCGCATTTCTTCCATATTGCCCTTGTATTGTTGGAGACCTTGGTTATCAGCAGATAACATTGACATAAAATTTCCAGAATGTCTTGCCATAAGTGACAAGTGTACACATTTATCTTAGATTTTGACCCACCTAACTCATAGCTATTTAATTTTTATACACACTCTCCCATGGCTTTTGTTAGTCTTATCATAGTCCTTTACAATAACAACCCAATAACAGACAGCTTTCCCCTCTGAACTCCACCTAGCATTAGTTCTTGACAAGTAGACAACTCGCTGACAGCTTAATAAAGTACTTGATAAATATCAAAAACCCACTGATAATTTCATGATCAAAGTGGAAGGGTTATCTACCCTAGCTTCACCACAGTGGGTTTGTTTCCTAGTGACATGATTTTACCCTGTATTGTTTCATCACAAACATGTGGAAGGTTTGATAGATTGATTGGGAGTAGTGTATTTGTGTTTGGTTTGTAGCACTGTGTATTGCAATCTCTGTTGGCAATGGCACCATCATGATACAGTAACAATGGTAACCGTAGAACCAATCCTCGGGTGGAATATGGTCCCGTAGAGGTCAAGAAGTGTCCAAGTACCCAGAATCCTGTTCTTGCCTTGAAATACTGAATACTGAAGTAAAGTTTAACAAGGTAATGTGTCATGCTATTAATGTTCTTACAGGATTCAATTGATTACCTTTTATGAAATTATTAAGCCATTCAATTAATATTGCCCTATGCCTTTTATCTACAGAAACACACCCCATAAACATGTGCAAAATTACATGATCAATTACCATAATACCAGACCTTGTTCACTAGTTACTGATACGGGATATCTATTACACTTGTTGGCTGCATGATTGCAGAATCAATTATGTGATTAATATACGAGTTTTGTTTACAAAGCCACTTTTAATCAGATTATATCTCCTCATAAGTACCGCTGATGTTTACTATGATAACATTCTCTTCATCACTTTCCATTATGATACAAGTGATAGGGAACTCTTCTGTCATGTTCATGGCCATCAAAGTGTCAATACCCCGTAAATTTCACTTTCTCAAGTTCCAGCATCAAACATTGGGTAGTTGTAAATCTCTATCCACCTGCTTATCCATCCATCTCAGATTTCCACTTTATGGCCAGGCCACAAACCTGATAGCTCTACAACATCTACTTAGTAGGGGCACTGTGAGGAGTAAGCTGGTTGACCCTGAACAATGGCCCCCACTTGGGGAGAGGTCACCCTTACTGAAGACCCTGAAAGGGTTAGGTCAAGCTTTCAGCACAAGAAGGATGGTCTAATGACCCTCTCAGATGGCTGTGATGGTGGGTTTGGGCGTTAACAGGACACAGATAGTGGTTAATGGAGATATTTGGGAATGTTTATTGTGGTTTGAGAGAGATCGGAGTGACTGCTTCTGTAGAGGAAATAATGCTTCAATATTTAAGTATAAAGATTGTGAAGGTATTGGTGTAGATGTGGTTTAGGCTCAGTGTCATTTCACTGTAATACTCCACTTATATTGATGCTTAATAATCTGGTGTTATACTGATACCTTTTCTGAAGCATAGTATGAAGGTATTTTAACCCTCTCCTTCTAGCTGTGTTACTCAGTCACTTCTCTGTCTGTATGTCATTCCTGATCACTGTCAGATGATAAATGGTTAAAGAAATTGTTTTGAGATTGTTTGCATGTGAAAACGGCTTTCAACATTCATCAGATCAGAGACTACGTACAGATGTTCCTTGATCAGATATGTATACCAAATGAGGTGGGGTAGGACTGTGGTTTAGTGTCTAACTACAATACTAATGGTTTGAGTTCAATTCCCAATTTGTGTCCAGGGAACATTTCCGCAGAAGAGACCTGTATTGTATGTGTAGGATATTTGGGCAGCAATGTCTATTTCTATAGCTAAGTTTAATTTCTCGCCATCAGTTTATTTGTATCTCAAGGTTTGTTTGTTGTACCACAACACACTGTTGTTTTGTGTTGTCTTCCCATTATACACAGATTGTCACAAAATCACTGAAAATACTGTGGAAAATGGCATTAAACCTCAAAACCAGAACCAAATAAACATTGCAAGTGGGCCAGGTAATTGAACTAAAATGGAGATCATAAATACATGTATCTACATGGACATGTTTGGATTTCGTTGAAGCTTAACCTAAATTCACCATATTCAGGTAGATTATTATTAGTCGTATATATTCAATCTAATCAAATCAAAATTACTGCATGATCTCTGAATCCGACGTCTGAAAAGTTACAATTTCGAAGACGCTGTTGATGTTAATCTGGGCGTAAAATGTCCAAGATACCATTATACAGCAACGACAGCCCAGACAACAAGGCGTTCTGTGTTACAGGACAGGTGTACACGACAGATTATGAAGATTGGTTATCTTGGCCACGACATGTGGGGTAGAAAGTGAGTCGAAACACCCGGGCTAATATTTACATGTTTGTTCTGTGAAATATGAACCTGAACTCATTTCCATATATATTACTCCATGGCCATATCTCAGAGCTGTCTCTGTTGTCTGTAATCTGATTATGTTATATCAATAGATAGTTAGGATAGAGTCGCGTATCAGAAGACAACCTTTAAGGATTTATAATTGTAATTGTAAAAATAATCCTCCCAAAAATTATATTTTTCTCAACACCATTGATCCTTGGTGAAACATTTGGAAATGTATGTTAAGCAACAATATACATATCCACACTCCTTTGGTCATAACAATTGTAATGTTGAATTTATTCTTTAAATATTGTTTAAATATTACCCCTATGGACACCACAAACTACTGTCTTGCCAGTTCTTCTTCCTGTCAGCATTCAATACATGATAACAAACTGGGCCCCATTTCACAAAATGATTGTAGCACTATGACAGTCATAATTCCTATTAACATGGAGTTACAACCTCGTAACACTATGATCATTCTATGGAACGGGTCCCTGAATATCTTAAACTGAAGTCATCCACATCCTCTTGCGTTCAAATAGTAATGACTCAAATCGTATTTTACTATTATGTTGTTAAGTTGGCATACATGCACTCAAATGTGGGTCGTAACTTTTGCATCTGTGAAAGAACAGTTTTTTTAAGATTTGCATATAGCAATCATCTGTACACCCACTTACACAATCAGAAAGTGCAGGAGGGTATCGGTCATTCTCGACACTTTCATCAGTCAACATCCATGTTGGTTCTTCTCCACATGCCTCTATGTAACAACCTTTAGATAACAACGTGTGCAGGTGATGTCACGCCACTTCCATTGTTATCAGTCTGCTGTCTCGTACCATTGTGTCGGCGCCAATGTTGCCAGCTGTCAAGTGGTACTATGTACATATACCCGTCCAGTTTGTGTGTAGTCGTCCAGTCGGTGTGTAGTCGAGTCGTTGGTGTTTACTTACACTGAACACCACCATAGACAGCGTATGTGTGCTAGATATGGCAAAGAGGGTATGTGATGGTCACTAAAGATCCCCAAATCTGAGTTCAAATCCTATCCATGGGATTTGGCATCATCTCTGCATTGTAGAATGAACAGCAGAGGATGAAATTTAGTATGGTTTTCACAACTGCATTATTGTGCATCAGTCACCGAATGTAGACCTTTCTGTAACATAAACAATTTTTAAGGTTTTCCTTGCGTAAGATATTGCTATTTTTATTATGGGTTGTGATACAGGGTGATATCAGAGAACATGACCACAATATAAGTATTGTCTGGCTATCTGGCTTGGTGGAGATAAATATATTAAACAAGGTTTATGTATGTTATAATTTTGTATTGTATAACTATATGTTCTGACTTCTGTATATATGTATACTGTATATATGTCATGTTTTTTCTATATCACCTTCTGTGAATTCTGTTCTGTTCTGTTCTGTCATTGAAAGTCTCATTTTCTTCGTGGACGACATTTTTGTAGGTCAGTGATATAAAGCTCACATTTTGACCTCTCCGAGATACACACAAATCACGATGATGGCAGGATGAATACGTTCATCATTTTGCAATTTGGAGCTGATAAATCATCTGAGAATATTTGGACAAATGGGTCAGTGAGAATATAGTGCTTAATGTGTGGAACTGTTGATCAGGACTACCCACCGCTACTCTGTGGTAGAGCTAATTTAACTCTTTTCATAACTATTCTCTGTGGTGTCACTCCAGCCACGAACCATAGTAAAACTTGCTACGGTTGGGCGGCAACAATTGAATGGAAACTCTAATGGCTATCGACCATCAAACTATCATGTAGAACAACTTCATTTATATACCATTGAAGATGCTATCTATATGTATTTGTATTTGTCCTTTATTATCATAGAATCTAGAGTTTAGTCAAGGTATGGATGTTAATGCCTTTAATATTATTTTCAAAATTTGTAGGTTTATGGTTGTGTACCCTGTACAAAGACCTGGCTCAGTGACATTTTTATGTTTCGAAGTTTACATTGACAACTGCTGAAAGTAATAGAATAAATAGTACTGTCCAGAAATGTTGATATCTAGATCAGTGACACACATATTGGCTTCCTGTGGCAGGAAGGAGTTCCAACACTCGACATACAACACACTGTCTAATACTGATTGACCTTACTTAATACTGCTTCGGTATCCAGAATCAAAAGGACATTTTAGATATGAATTTTAGATAACATAGCTTTATTTCATACAGAGTAACCCAACTATTTTACCATAGACACTGACTTCAAATTTGCTACAAATAGTTTTGGATAATTCTGTCAGGTACAGATCCAATAAACCTTTTTTAAGAGGGTCTGGCTTACTAACAATCACAGCTATAGTCTTTCAAACTACTTTTGATATATTATTTCTTGTTCTGAGTGGATTAATAGTACATGCATTAGCAACAAGAGATGACCATATTTGATTAAATACAATACATTAATGTCTTCAAAGAAGATGTTGTAAATATTGTCACAGTGCTATTTTATGGCTTCTTATGATGAACAATGGCGGAACCTGCCAATCCTAGTTCTTCGTGGCTTTGATCATAAGGTGAAAGGGTTATGAATATGGAAAAACAACCTATTCAAAATTTATTGCGATAAAATCTTGGTCTGTATATGAACTTGGGTACAGCTCTATTATGTAAACTACAACACTGGAACCCGGCTGGTGTATGCCCCATTATCTATGGCCCAATGTTATTATTCACTGGCCCAAGTCTAGTTTATGTATCCAAACTGTAGGCTAATCAAGTTTCAATCTGAACATGATGAAAGGTACTTCCTTTTCATGACTAAAAATATTATTTTTAGTACAGTACCTACAACATTTTATGATAGCTATGAAAATGGATACATGAACTTGTATCAATTATGTCCGTTGTTTAACACTTGATGTATTCTACACCTGCCAAATATAAATAGACAAGAATTGTAACGTACATGTACAAGTACCTATATAATGTATGAATAACAATTATTAGCGGGAAGATAATACATGTATGTACATTGTATGAAAATAATGTGATGTAATGATGAAGGATGCAAATTATATTGAAAACCTATTTTTCCCATATACAGTGCCCCCTCGATATAAGGCTGTTCGATACAGAGCGGATTCGGATATAAGGCTGGGTCAGATGTGG
>JAUTBQ010151099.1:0-14007 GCA_032361185.1 Lepetodrilus ovalis | reverse complement strand
GGTCAAAATAGGTTGCTAACTAAGGTTTTTGTTGCTGACTTAAGTCAGTTAAAAACTTAAGCTGTTTATAGGATACCGCCCCAGCAATAGGTTCTAAAAGAGTATAGCAATAGATCAATGGACTTGGTTTTCATATACCGGTAGTATATTGTCCGTAAGTTGAATCTAATGTTTAATCACCGATTGAAAACAATATAAAGTTTATCAGATTTATTAACATGTCTCAAGTTAGAGACATGTTTACGTAATGGTTATAAATGAATGCAATTTCACAGTTCACTATTCACTAGAAATATCAATGACCTTTTCGATGTCAATAGCAGTCACACCCATGCTCAGTACTGAACGCCCCTTTATTTGTGGAATGTGGTAACTCGATAGTTCTTAAATATGTCTTCCTGTCTATACAAGACAAAAACTAAATCAGCGATTTGTATCTATTGAATATGATAAAGTTGGCTAGTACGTTACCACACTGTCCATAAGAACATTTGCGTCTCAGATATATCAGCGAGTCATATAATATATTGCATTTTACACCATGATCTAATAATTCAAATTTTGCAGTCGTTATGTTAGAAGTGGCATGATCGTACGATATATAGGCGGGAAGAAATGGTGTGATTCACACGCCAGTTATAACTCACAGGACCACTATTACCAAAAACGGACAGGTCACAACCAATCTAACACTTCCTATTTATACCAAGCTTTTGGCCTCAATAAACTTAGTCTAAATAAACCTGGTAAAAAAAGAGAGAAAGAGAGAATGCTTTTATATCGAATGCGTACATTGGCGCTAGGTTCCAAACGACAAACGCGTGTTTTAAGTAGCTTTTAGTAAGTTAAACAGGAAGTTATTCAGTCCAGAAAGCTGGCATCCATTTCGCCAGGGCCAGAAATCACAATATAAAACACGATATGTAAATTTTTGATACTCTATATCCGCTGTGATGTGGCGTGATCTTGCACAATGGCTAACAGGTGATGTGAGGGTTGTACCACCATTCTTAAAACCGCTGTAGTGTGAGAGTATGTATGGATGTGATGTATATGTATTGCCGCGAGGCGGCTTCCCCTCGGCCTCTTGAAACACTTCACTTGAAGGAACTCGCAGACCCCAACTCTTAACTCGTGAAACTCCCAGATATACATAACGTTATCATTTACCGTTGATGTCTCTTCAGTCGACCTGTAATTTTCTTGACTGATTTCGATTGACAATGTGGAAGTTTAAAGGTTCAAACCCTACTATTATACTTGTATATATTATATACATCGATGCTGCCTCTCTCAATTTAAATCATTCGGCGTCCTCAAATGAAAGAGGGGAAACAATATATAGATGTGAAACATGACAGTCCATACAAATATGTACGCTATTCGTCTCGGCCATCTTATTTTAACAGTCTCATGTTGTCATCCTATATATAATACAGTACATTAGCCTGCCGTTTCTGTAAGAAACACTCAAACATAAAGCAGTTTTTAGTTCATCGGTTTTGTCAATCGGTTTCGAATAATACCTATTGAGCCGATATCTTCGCATAACTGAACAACTCATTATAGATGTTCCTTTCTTGTCGATATAAATATTCTAAAGTGTGACACAATCCACAAATATGACCATACATATATGCACGTAGCTTATTTATATCGCCACCATACCATCGTCACGTATGCTTCCGAAAGTGCAAGGTAAAACGGTAATAAACACGAAATACATCAGTTGATGAATTTAATTTTTAAAAATATTTTAACGTTTATTTTCCTGATTTGCTTACCAGCATGTGCTTCTAACTGATTTTAAGACTATGTGTATGCTACGACTATAACAGGTGTCTGTCGCGACGTCAATACTCTCGGATCGATCTCAGGTGGTTGTAATGTTGTCAGTAATGCTTGTATCTGACACTTCTCGCTTTTTCATCCGCCGTCTATTCCTCTATTCTAATAATAATAATAATAATAATAATAATAATAATAATAATAATAATAACAATAATAATAATAATAATAATAATATTAATAATAATGGTTTATTAATACAGCGCTATATTATCTTTTCATATACATAATTATATACTAAGCGCAAAACTATAAGTGGACATCATCTGTAAATACCATACGGTGCTGTCCATTTAAACAGCCTACTAATACATGTAGGCCTATATCAAATTATGCAGCCAATATCTAGCACAGATTAACATACTATTTTGACAGTACTGTGACAACGGAACTCAAACTCTATCCGACGTATGTTTAATTCTCCGTACAGTGTTTGCCCATGAGGTGAGCGCTTCCTTCGTGATGGCGACGGGCGTTTGAGTGCGTGGTATAGGCGTTATACACGCCGAGTTGATCTCGAAGGTTTGAATTTACAAACATATAAAGCTTCTTGTCTTGCAGTGACACCCCTCCTGGGAAGCGAGGGTACAAGCAGAGAAAACAAAACAAAACGGAGAAGCAGTTTAGGCTTCTGTTGTTGATTCACGTTGCAGCCATTATTGTAAAGAACAATAGGAGTAATTGGGACCGGAAGTAGAGCAATTTATCGAGGTTAATGTACATGAGAGACTGGACTAGGGTCCTAGGGGGGCTGTTTCTCGGGATCCCCTGCTCCCTATAAACGCAGCAAGTCGCGTTCACGTGTAGGACATATGCTTGCATGAGTACCACATGATCTGCTATTGTTTTGTCCGCGGCTACAAACTGAGCCTAACTTGTCCTATACAACGGTAACAAGCGCAAATGTAAAAGTTCACAAAATCTAGCGACATATAAAAACACGGACTGCGGGATCACAGAAGGCCAGTTTATGATGGGAGCCATACTCTTCATGTTTGTTTACCGAGTGCTAAATTTAAAGGAGGAGGTAACTATTGAGAAATGTGGTCCAACAGAGGTTCACACCCTCTGCAAGGTACGCCATTTGGGAAAAGGGACAGATAACTCGATTGATTTTTTCCTCTTTTTTTATTTTTATTTTTTCACCGATTGATAATTTGTCTCCTCATCAATTATATAATATACTCATTTCATAACTGCCTAATATTTCCTAATTGTGTAACATTCGTGATAGACATCTGAGAACATATATATATATATATATATATATAATCCCCGAGCAGTCTTTTGTAGCCATTATAAATTCTCTAATGAAATCTTAACATGGGGAAATCCGTGTTATTTAGTACAAAATTACCTTGACCTCAACATGGCGGTAACCAAAATATACAAAGCAGGGGGAGTTTTATATATTACATTAACACATGAACCGCGTCGCGTTCGGTAACATTGTTCACTTCGTGTTCCGGAACTTACACCCGTCAAACAAATAGAATTCCGGACATACGGCTTAAATTGATACCCGTATTGTTATTAATATGAGGTCCGAGCCCTTTTATTACAAACAGACGTCCTTCAATTACCCGTCGTCGTACACACGCATTAACACCGAGAGCGGACTGCTGAGTTTGCCAGGTTGCCTAAACAAGGTCAAATCCCATTCAAAAGTCAATTGTCCGGATTCGTGTGCTGTTCTTGGTTGATTCACACGGTAGAATGGTTTAAACGATCGTATATGTTCGCCAAGACATACTTCAAGAAGTACACATAACCATTCCCAGAAAGCATTGTTTATTTCATTTTAAATATTTAAATAAAATACAATTGCGTAGTTTCAACAATATAAGGGTGGAAGTAGATGAAAATATAGTGTAGGCAAGACTATACTCAACACAATTAAGGGTCAGTTTCTTTGGACATATAAATTTAGCTTTATATTATTTTAATAACAAAGAATTTCCAAACATCTATAGGATCCAGGGGGAGCCGGATCCAGGTACTCTTCAAGAACTTGCAGACCGTGGAAGAAGAATGTAACCAGATTCCTCAAGCAGAGTACTGAAAAGTGGCGGAAAGATTCTCCATAATATATCTACTGGCCCTTATTTTGCTGAGTATATGATTTGTATTAAAAACTAAACATACAAAAATCAGTCCTATATATTGAATGAAGTAAAAAAGAAGTATTGAGGCCCTAGAACACATAAAACACGATAAGACCATATTGCGAACGTCATATATATCTATGATTTGATTTGTCATGTGTTTGTATGCTATATAACAGCATATTGTCATGTACAATAATGCACAATGGATTCATGTTTATATATGAAACCGTTTCAGTGTCCAGTCTGTGGCTTAAAAAATAACGCCAAACCATAATATTTAAGAATATGTCAATGCAATGCCACCAAACGTTAAACCCTTGGTCCTTGCTACAGTTGAGAATGCTCGTCTAAACACTGCAGTTATTGAAAGAACTGGAGCCGTCTGCTCTGTATTATGATTCACTCAGACTTGACTAGACGCATCTCAAAGTTTCCCTCAAGATTGCCACATGTATGACGATTTTTCCATATCTCGACATTACAATAACAACCGTTTATAAGAAACAGCACGCACAAATACCCGAAATGTTGTCAGAAATGTTCTTTCTACGCTGGATCGTACCGCGTGAAACTGCGCGCACTCGATTGGCATCAACCGCAATAAGAAGGGAGTTCCGGCGCCGCGCGCTGGTAACTCTACCCAGATTGGAGGAGCATAGCCAGCGAGCTTCTCAAACCGGAGCAGCGCATTATCCGAATAGAAGCACGGCGGTATGAGTTCCGGAAACGAACCTCGGAACATTCTCCAGAGCATTTATCTCGATGTTGGAGTTGCGCGTGTGTCATCTCAGTTCTTGGTATTTGTTTCTTAATAATAAATTTCGTATCGTATCGCGCCAGTCGGCAATCAAACGTGCCTGATATCCCGGTGGGGATATCTGTTGTGTTGTTTGGATTATGACTGATGTTAGGTATGCATTGCATCAAGGGGCGACAATTTCAATGGTAATTGAAAATATTGCGGAAGATATTTATCTTAAAAGGTCAAATTATTTTCAGAAATTAGTATTAAGTTTTCTGAATGTTATGTCGATGACAAGTCATGTTTTAATAAAAATCTTTTTCAAGCAAGACACTTATATAGGTTGTCCATATGGAAATACTAAGGATTACGATTTACGGACATAAAGCAAACTTCTTCCTGATGATTTGGGTCATGGTATGTTCTCATATTCTTAATAGAATTATCGGTAATATAATTTGATTAAGCTAAGTACGATTCTCGTTGCGTATGCACGTATGTAATTCTATTCATAACAACATATTCACTCAAGATAATGCGGAGGAATTGTCTGTCTTTTGGTTCTAGACTTCGTACACGAAAAAAAGTCCAGAAACAGTGAAAGGATCTGTACGGACAATCATAAACAAGTCTTTGTCATCAAGGAAATAACGTTTCTTGCGGAAGATACTAATCAGATCTGTCTTTACCTCAGCCACATCTCTCCGCCCAGTTCTAATGGCGACATCCATATTTAACGAGTGATTATTTTCTGGGAAGCCCGAATTTCGTGACGGCGGCCAGTTGAATCTCGCCTCATTTAATCAGTGTAATATAAAGACTTGTCCCGTCCGATACAATCGCTATTTGTGTTCACTTAACGTTTGTAAATAATACATTAGATCCCGATAATTAACGCCGAGCAGGAGATGCTGCTGTCTTAACTACTACTCCGCACCACGAGAGCAGGCAGATACTGCTATATTAACAACTACTTGTACACATTGAATAGAATCGTTACTCCTCCTTTGAGAACATCTAAATTATCGCATGCCGCATGCAGACCGCCTTTGGTTAGAACAGCTTGACTCTTTTATTAATTACATGGGTAGATTAACACCTCTGCACGTGCTGGTCAGGTTAGGCTCGCCAGAGGGCGCTAGGAGTCAGAGGCTTCCTCGTGGCTATTTTAGGTGGTTATGGTATCGCGTGGCCTTTCATGGTTGTTAAAGGGGAGACACGACGAGCTGCTAAAAAGCTAATTTGGAAGAACCAGACACAATAGGAAGACACAATAAGATGCTTAAGTCTGTAATTTTCCGGATGGATTTGTCAGAATTTCAATGAGAGTGCGAGCCCATTTCCTAGCTACAGTGTATAAGTGATAGACTTCAAATGCGTCCAACGAGAAGCATCTGATAATTCCATGCACGTGGACATGCATAAAGGTGACTATTATGACAATAATGGCTAGGGATGATTATGGGTGAATAATGCGTATGCGTGTATGTATGCTGCATGCACAGCCAATTTTGTTTTTGAATTGGCGTTTAGTTTCCCTTAATATATCAAGGCTTGTCAGCTTACGACAGGAGACCTGAATCACCCGTAGCGCAGAAAGCGAGTGAGCAACGACTGATACTGACGAACCAATGATATACGACAATATACTAAATATTCCGCTACATTACTCTCGTTCTTGATATGATACCTTTTCAGATAGAGAACCACAAATATTGTAATTCAGCACTACCTCTTGATGCCAATATAAAGTTCCAACCATTTGGGTATCCTTTCATTAAGCTTTCTTATCCACTAAGAGACCATAGCGCTCCCTTTGCCGATGCCCAGCGCTATGGTCTCTTAATGGATAAAAGAGGTTTGAGAAACGATACCCTGGATAGTATAAGGTCTCAATGTCAATCATTGGTACAACCAAGACCAATTGATTATCGAATCATGTATGTAGATGTATCCAATGAGGAGTATGACGTGTTGGTGATGTTACGTACGGTATACAATGTATATGCCTATTTGCCTACACACCCAACATATTGGAAATGCAAGATCATGGCTTCGTATACTTAAAGTTCTAATGGTACCTTCCTATCCTCAGATCCCCACGTGTGGAGCGCGTGGCACGTGCAGCAGTGGGTAGAATGGGCATCCCGGGAGTACGGACTCAGGGACGTGGACACTGCACGATTCATGCACGTGGAGGGGCGCGAGCTGTGCCGGATGTCACGTGACGATCTCTGCCGTCTTGTTGGACCTTACGAAGCCGAAGTGCTATTTACCCATCTCAACTATCTCAGGCAAGGTATGTAACTCTATCTTTACCGTTCTTAAGGAACAGTACTAGCGGTTTAGTACAAATACTAATTGTTGGACATTCGCTATAGATTGTGCGGGTTAGCCGATGGAACCAATAAAGAGGTTTTCTTTCTACCTCATACTCCGTGCTATCTTTTCAAGGAAGATCTCTTTATACACTAATCTAAGAGACCGTAGCGCGATTCGTATATCTATCTATCTATCCCGTTGATTACGAAAACGCTATTGTTTCTAAGTGGACAAAGAGTTTCAAGAAGGTGCCTTTTCAAGTTTTAACTTCTCTACCGACCTATATCTCTTTAGTCTTGTCCATTGCAGGTAAGTTGCAGTAGGGATACATGAATTAGAAGTGTACACGTATAGTCATCCTCGAAACACAAACCATTCTATTTTTACCTAACATTTGACGGCTGTTAAGTAGACATAATACTATGTGTTTCGAGGATTCCATACTAGTTTGCAATATGGCTATAACGAACTATTTTACCTGTAAATGCAAGTATTTAGATATGACAGTCTCGTCGATATTTCAGCGAGTTCCAGTTGTATCTCGCCTCTTCCCCCGGACACCCGCGACCCTCGTGGTATGGTGAGCTCTCCTTCCGTCCCTCACTCGCCCTGCACATGGTCGTACCCGACGCTGCCAACGTCAGACACCATGGCCACCGCCGCACACAGACAAGGTATGTCAAAGTATAATTGGTTTGACGCTAGCTTCGTCGTTATTAGTAGATAAGAGAGCTTTGTGAAAGAATACCCTGGTCTGTATCTCAGAGGATGATCTGAAAGAGAGGTCTGCTAGTGGCCGGGACAGGGTTACGCAGAACGGCCGTGGCGCTGTGGGAGTTGGAACTCTGTATTGGGGGCCGTGGCGCTGTGGGAGTTGGAACTCTGTATTGGGGGCCGTGGCGCTGTGGGAGTTGGAACTTGCTGTATTGGGGGCTACGACTCCCGTTCCTCAGAACAGTTGTAGCTACAGTTGATTGTACGTCACATTTTAGTTACGAGCTACATGAAACAGTTTCATTGTTATAATAGTGGAGAACATGGTTAACTAAAACTACGATATGTATCCGGGCATGATATAAGATGCTCCTACAGATCTCAGTCAACGGAATTACCCCTTTTACTCATTCGGGAGAGCGTTGGACCGAGTTCATTGTAACAGAGGACCATACCGAGTTGCTGGGTTGTGACCAGTAGGAGCATCGTATATCACATCCGGCTACATATATATTATATCGATAAAAGTGGTTCCTGCAACCAGAGTTACATTCGTAGCGAATCACTAAAATTTGACGTTGATATCAATTGTAGCTACAACTCTTCCGAGTAGTTGTACCCAGGATGCGGTGTTGGTTCTGCTTTCAGGTTGCTCCTGTTCTATGACCTTGTTTGAGATCCTTCGCGAACAATATGATCCATGTTTCATGGCAGCATTTACCTATTTAATGTGCATCTTGATTTAATATGTACATTTAAAGGGCGTATGTACCTAGCTAATATATCCTACATGCAGTTCTGAATTCTCTTCCACTAGATTCCGATCTCTGCAAGTCCGCCTGGGTTTCACAGAGTCCAACTCATCACGGTCAGTAACAGGAATGGGCATGTCCATAGAGTATGGCCAATATAAGTAATAGTATCTGGCTGGGGGGAAAAACTTGATCAAGTTAAAGAATCATGGTCCAATTAACGTGTTGTAAAGTATAATGTTTTTCTAAGAATTAGTCAGTAAGCTGGAGCCTATTCAAGAATAAGTATAATCCTGAACACGCCATTTAAAGTACTAGTATTTGATTTCACTGTACATACATTAATGCTGTAGGATGTTAGTGGAACTCACATGTTAGCGATGGCTACTATATAGAGCAATACATTCGACATCTGTTCAAATGTTCGTTAAATTTCTATCACAGGGTTCAACACGAGTGGTTTCCCCGGTGTGTGCAAGAGTGGGGTCGATCACAGCGCCGCCTGGCGGACACAAGGTGAACTCATCAGTTACCTCCCTTGTAAATGTTTCTTTTTCAGTGCATTTAGAATCAGCAAATTCTTTAGTCTGGCATGCTTGATATGCATTGTAATTCAACATTGTTATAAGACCAGTGCACGAGTGATGCTTATTCCGTCGTCAAAAGCTGTAATTTGTTATTAATTTTACAACTTTAAATTTCAGATCCTTACAAGTTATTTGGACATTTATCAAGCAGACTCTCAAATACGGGTCAGTTTATTTGCCGTCTTTTTAAAAGTGAATTTGTTTAGTCGTTGTGAATGTGTGCGAATCTTCCGAGTCGTTGAGAACTGTATGCTTCCCGTTGTACACGTACGCATCATAGAAGTGGAACCAGTAGTAATTTGAACATGGTGTGTTTCTCTTGCCAATTTGAGTACGTGCTTGTACATAATGGCAGATCAAGCTATGGCAGCGAGCAATTACAAATGTATATGTCACTATAGAACCTACTAAATAATTGAAGTTTTGTCCAAGGTCTTCCTGTCGTGTTCTATGTAGAGTGTTCAATTACTATACTGACAGTATATAGGACCTACTAGATAATTATAGTGTTTTCTAATGTCTTCATGCCGTGTTCTAGGCATGTATGACAGTACATAGGACCTACTGTATAATTGAAATGTTGTCCAATGTCTTGTTGCCGTTTCTAGGTAGCGGTCAGATTCAGCTCTGGCAGTTCCTCCTGGAGTTGCTGTCCGACCCCCGCAACGCTCCGACCATCACGTGGGAGGGGACGAACGGAGAGTTCAAGTTGGTGGACCCAGACGAGGTGGCCAGACGCTGGGGGGAGAGGAAAAGCAAACCAAACATGAACTACGACAAGCTGAGCAGAGCGCTGAGGTACTACTACGACAAGAACATCATGACCAAAGTCCACGGCAAGAGATACGCCTATAAATTTGACTTTGCCGGGTTGGCGCAGGCCATTCAACCAACTGCGCCAGATCCGAACCCGTACCGACACCAGGACCTGCTGTTGACTGGTTACGCGACACCAAAGGTGAACTTTCCAAACGCATATGCGTCAGTTCCGGCTGTGGCGCCTGGAATTCTGGGAGGGGGAAACTACTGGTCGGGACATAACGCTAATATCTACCCCAACCTGCAGAACCACGTGATGGCCAATTCTTCCGGTCACATGACATCACACGTGGGATCCTGTTATGCATGAGCTCGTTGTTGACTGTTTCGTCAAGATATTTATGCATACATTGTATATAATGTACACCTATATACGGTATATTTATATAACGTGATATATTTATGACCGTTTGTACCATTCACCACAATGGACGACCTTGAACCAAGAAAGACAACTGATGAGAGAATAATTGTGTTTTGCAATATGTTGCCATTGGATTAAATCATATAACCTTGCCTATTACACCGTCCTGGGTCTGTTTTGTTTGTTTGTTTTTATTCAAAAGCACATAACAACTGCAAAGAAGATTGGGTTGTACCAGATTACCTCGCAATTACGGAACCTTTTTGTGAGTACGATTCCATGCTCAATTTACAGTTTTGTTTACAATACAGGTTGAGATTGAGCATAAACTCGCACTCAAGAAGGGTCATACTCTCTCGGTCTGATATTGCCAGTGTTGTATACCACTGTAGCACCTGTTTGTTCATAATGCCGTCCAGTGGAGAGACTATTTCTTGTCCATAGTTGTGTACATTTCGCTATTGGATATGGAAATCTTTCACATGTTTTCTATTATCTAACGTTAGCCCATTACGAAAGTAGAGCTACTCCTGAGCTAAGAACGATGTCGATGCTAGTGAAAGAGTATTTTACTAACGCATCATCTAATATTGCAATTGAAATTGTCGTCAACCTTTTAAAAAGCAAATGGGTTTTTATTTTAATTTTTATTTTTTTGCAATGGGGTTTAGTGTCGCTTTATAGAATCTTTCACTAATATGACGACTTGTTAGTTTAGGGCAGGAGGAAACCCTGAGAGCACCGGCTGGTACTGACAGACAAAGGATGATATCTGTATTGCCACTCTACAGACAATGTTCATATTAATATCGCGTCAGAAATGTAACTTATGCGAACATTATATTAAATGTTCGTAGCCTTGAGTATTACCTGGCTCTCTTTTGTGTCCTATCTATGGTACCAATGGACATGTAAATGTAATATAGTATTATAGCATAAAATAGATCTACGGTACCGCCGCTCTACTGCAGGCACTGCTATTCTACAATTTGAAACTATTATGCCTTCAAATTTTATAACGGATAGATAAATGTACCATCTACAAATGTGTCTATAAACATACATTCCGTACTATACCTATAAAAATGTCTGTCTATTTATCTATAGGTCAGCCATCTGTGATAGTATGCCTTTAAACCAGACCGACTGGCCAATATATCAAATAATATTAAATTTTATTTTGGACCCCGGCAAAATAATAAAGCCCATGGTTGTATGAATGCGCACTGTTGCAGCCATATTAAACGTGGCTCTTTGTAGGCATATCTATTCTATTGGATACTGCAACAATACAGCGGTAAATGTCATGATATTTATTATATTATGAAAATATGACAGTCATGATGTTATGTGTATGCACGTACTTCACTTTTTACGCACTAGTAACCCTATTTATAATTTAGTTTATCGCATCTTGCATAGCCCGGAGTTGGACTTACAAATTCTTGATAGTGTGCTTAAATAGTCGCATACATTAACTCAACGACTTTATTAAAAACAAATAATATTTTGCATAAACCGTATAAGAATGGGAATTGTGATTGTCAATACCAAATTAGTATATGAATTTGCTAGTTTTCGAATTTATTTGGAATTTCCTTATTGTAACATGTTAAATTTGAGGTTGATGTACATGTCACAATATTAAATAGGTTAATGTCAACTTAAATTCATGAATATACATAAAATAGATGTCATCACAATATATCAGTTATACATCTATCCAATTACCATAACGTAGACCTATATATAATATGTGTACAGTCATTTTTACGACATCGCTACATTCATCACTGGGTCAGGTCATAATCACATTACCGTTTATTAGTTCCAAATCATCATTTGGAACATTCTAGGGATTAAATTTGATTGGCTGTCCGGGTCGTTCACGTGACCTGAAGACCTCTATCCTGGTGTGAAGTGTTACCTGTATTCACCTATTTTGGGGGAATTATATGCTGCCCTCATCCATATTGAATTCAGGTGTGGCGACATGTGCACAGAGGTTGACAGAAATCTGGAGAAACTGAAACTTGGCGAATGGTAGGTGAATATATACACTAACTATATAACGGATGATACCTGAGGGCCTATATTATATTCGAGAGATTTAAACTTTGACAACTTGGTGTACATGTATTATATGAAAGGACATAAAAATCTAGAAGCGGCCTAGGTGTGGGTGTGTTCTTTTTCCCATTATTTTCCCTTTTTTATTGTGTGCGTGTGTGATAGGAGGTATTTGTAAAGATAGATAGAATGCGCGTAATATATTTTCTGATTTTAAGTTGTTATACTCGTGGCCCAGTTTACACTAAAATACCAATATTTTCTTTATTAACGCATTTAATTTTAAGCTTGCAATTTTACTGATTTGGGGTGTAAATCACGTTTGTCAAATATATGGTATTATTTAATATATATATTTCCATAGTGTAAGGAGAAATGTGTATATGAAAAGATCGATGACAAGTTTACGCTTTTACATGGCACGTTCTTAAATAGTTTGTACAAAACAGTTCGGACTTGCATCGCAATCAATGCTACAGTGTTCGACGCTATTCATAAAGTATAGGTACGGGTACTTCACCTTGACAACATAACGTTGCATATGACAAATAATTTGTCTAATTGGCCTGGGTATTGCGTAGACAAATATTTATGTCTGCAATATTTTAAATTGTCATTAGAATATTTATAATTATATGTACATTGGCATCTGATGATATTTTGGAGTAGGAAATATTGCTCTTAAATAGTACAATAAGAATTATTCGCTTTTCCAACTGTCCGTATATATATGTACTTGCATTGGACAACTTATATTTGAGGCATTAAACATTTCAAGGTTTCTTGATACATGTACTATAATTCTAAAGTATGGTCATTGTCAATGTGCGATGTGCTATTCATATAAGTAACACATTCGTCATGTTGGAAGACTATAAGTTACGCTAACGTATATATATAGTAGACTGTGTACTATTTATAATATCAAGGTCGTGATCATGAATTCATGTATTGCACTATCGTTGTATCTGCGTTAACTTTTGTTTTAATATTATCAATCTACAGGCCTTTGGAGTCCTATGTATCGGCAATATAAACGCCAAATCAGTAGGAACAACATGTGAATTACATATGGGCGGATCCAACATTTTAGGAACAGGGGGTTCACGATAAAATAATAATTAATAGTGTTAATTCTTTCTGTAACATGCTTATTTCAGATAGGTATGAAGAGCGCATGACTATGGTCTCTTGTTCCCTTTTAAAATTTGAAATATAAGCATAATGAAATACGATGTCCTGGTATCTACACAACATACATTTTTAGCAAACTTACCTGTAGGGGCTGGGTACATGCTCCCAAAACCTTCGAAATATCAACAAACAATACCACAACATGTTTGTTATTACCCGTTATCTAATACTGTCTATAGGTGGTAATCACCTGAAATTTTGAAAATCAGGTATAATAAAATGACATTCCTGGCTTCGGCAACTTTTAGCACCGGAAATTTTGAAAGGCGTAATGAAAAACTGGCATCTGTAGGTGTGGAATACACAGGTGTGGATAGACTATTTTTCGTGTTTTGGACATGTAAGGTACCTACTGGGGTCTGGAGGCATATCCCCAGATATTTTGAAGTAGGAATAATGGATTGCGATTCCATTAAAGGGGCAAGATCATACTTGCATAGGGAAAAATGGTCACTATCGGGGTTATTACATATTCTGAAAGAACAAT